>JAAEAF010003168.1:0-112781 GCA_011037195.1 Triatoma infestans | reverse complement strand
GTCAAGGAAGTTCCTGTCAGAATCCTTGATGATGTCCACACGGAATGTTAATTTTGACTTTCTGCAATATTTCGTTTTTGAACTATACTGTTCGTACATTCATACACACACACACACCCACAAATAATATAATAAAGAAATAAAAAAGAGTAGTTAATATTGTATCTATAATAGTTATTGTTTTAAATCAAGTTAATTAATGTGAATTTCCTACATTAATTTGTGCTGTGTATATCCGCACTTTAATATTTCGTACTATTTTACATAAGTGAAAATAATTCTAAATGTTTTCATGTAACAGCCATCCATGTTCACAATATGTCATTTTGTCCGCATAAATATGTATTTTAGTTTAAATGTAAGCTGTAATGTGCATTTTATACATGTATTAATATTTTGTAAATTTCATGTAATGCTCAAATGAGCGGAGCATGATGGTAATAAAGATATTTAAAAAAAAACACACACCCCCCACACACACACACACAACACACACATCACATATACAAACCATTTTCTAAAAACCCTTTTTCCCGACTCAGGGGACCTCAAAACGTGTATTTCCGGTAAAAACTCGATTTTGAAAATGTGACGCAATTACAGTAGGCAATTAGAGAAAGTAAAACTGACACCCCCCCTTCTGTTCCAAAAAAAATCATTGCTCCTGAAATTTCCTATCCGCCACCGCCTGGGGCCCTTTTGTTCTAACAATATTTACGCTAATAGTTTATAGATGGTTACAATTTTTGAAACAATTATTTTTTATTTTAATTTAGATAACTCATTTCAATCTGAGTCACATGTCTATATATATATAAATCAGTAAAGATATCGTTTAAAGATAATAAAATTTAAATTTATTAAAAATAAAATAAAGGAGGAATACTTTATTTATCATAAAGTGAACATAAACAACAGTATATCTATGTATATAAAAATTCAGCATCCGTATTTTTGTGGCCGCAAAACTCGAAAAGTAGTCGATGGATGACTTGAAATTTTTACACAACGTTGCATTTTTATATAAGAGAGTTTATATATACTTTTTACTCCGAAGTTCCCACGGAAACGGGAACTTCTCTGAGCATTTCGCGAGGTTGGCAGAAATAGAACGACTCAGACGCGTTGCGATGGTGGCTCACTCTCAGAACCTATTTCTTAACTACTCATAAGTACCTCTATTCCGAAGTTCCCACGGAAACTGGAAATCCCGAGTTAAAATCCGTTCAAACGGCCATACTGCGTTAGCACTTGCTTCTTCAGGTATTGCTGAAACGTTGATGGAAGGAGGTAGAACAGGGCATTCAGCTCTTAAACTGTCATGACTTAAACATGCACTTCACAGAAAACCCAATATGTAACATTTCTAAAACATCAGGAATGGGAAAGGTTCTTCGGATGTGCAAAATCATTGTATGGAATGAGTGTAAAATGGCTTACAAGTAGTCATGGGAAGTATTAGACCATACATTGAAAGTTTGCGAAATAATCAGGTTCCATTTGGTGGAGCATTGGTGTTACTAGCCGGTGACTTCAGGCAAACGCTTTTAGTTATACCTCGTTCAACTCCAGCTGATGAATTGCATGCCTGCTTGAAATATTCAACTCTTTGGAGCACAGTAAAAAAATTCATTTAACAACGACTATGAGAGTTCAACTTCTAAACGATCCAACAGCTGCCATATTTTCAAGACAATTACTCGAACTCGGTAACGGCACTGCTCCTACAAATCCCGAAACGAGAAAATCACCTTCCCCTAATTTCTACAACATTGTACATTCAATAGAAGAATTAGTAGACAGGGTATTCCAAAACATCGAAACAAATTATCAAAATCACGCATGGTTAAGCGTAAAAATCAGACTAAGCCACAGCGAAGCGTAGTCGGGTTAGCTAGTGAAATATAAAAGAATCTATCAAACACTAGCTAATATCGTCATTCTAAATACGTACAATAGTTAAAATATTTTATATATATATATATATATATATAAAAGAAACTAATTTCTAATGTTTCTTAGAATTTTATAGTCTAATAGATCAAATGTGTTTTCTATGTTTATATTAGTCAACAAAATGATAGAGCTAAAGATATCAGCTGTTTTTTGTTATGTATTTTTATTCCTTTTATAATATTCCTTCAGGTTATTTCATACCAAACATACCACAGTAGGATCGTCACTTCCCGCTTTCATTGTACAGCTGATTATGTTAACTAAACAAACCATTTGTAATTTTTTTTTTCTCATCGAATCATGAAAATAGCTGTACTGGGAACTCTGTCCGTCCCAGCGCTTAAAAACAAATCTCACGATATGAAACACCATACAACTCTCTTACTACAGTCCTGAGTTATCAGTGATGAGCATTTTTGTGGTTAGTATGCGATAATTAAAGAAAATTCCTTGGCACCGTATCTCTTTGGAGAAAATTGCGAGAAATTAAAAATCGATTGAATAACGTGATAGATTTTTTCACCGAAACCTAATCTACGCGATTGTGTTATCTAAACGGAAAAACATGTTTGACTGCCTGCAATTTTTCATTTTTAAAATATTACATTCACAAACACATACATAGTTGGGAAAAGTGTAATTGTAAACTACAAATTATAAACAACATTGTCATAAGTTGTAATTACAATTAATAACACCAATTTTTATTTTAAACTAAAGTAGTAGTAGTTGAACTCGTAACTCAATTAATAGTTGATTAAAAAGACATTGCAAAAGCACTTACCACTTTGTAAGTAGTTGTAGTTGCTAATTAGTTACAAAATTAACAATTATAACTACTTGAATCTTCCTTTTTTTTATACTAACCCATCTGCTTTACATACTCGTATTTACTTCAAAGTTAATTATTAATTTCTAACTTTCGAACATGATCAAATTTGGCAAAAAATTTCACCAATACAACTCATCACGTCAAAACTAACAACAATAATCGTAACTACTAGTTGCAGTTTTACATTCAAACTGTAACTTGTAAAAAATTAGTTGTAAGAAATTATTCGTAAAACAATTACCAAGTATATTTTGTAATTGTTAGTCGCAACTACTTAACTAGTTGTTGTTGTTTTAAAGATGCAACGACAACTGTCTTTTCCCCAGTGTCACAATCCCATCTGGCTAATCCTAATGATCGTTACCATCATAGTCCCTTACAGACAATCCAGTCATACAACATCACAAGTATCACTACCAACTGTCCTACACTCATCTATTTCCATTCACATTTTGTTGTCAATCAGGGAGGCTTTTGTCAGAAATTCATAAACCTTCGATATTTTTCGCTCCTTGTCTCCCCTCCAATTTGTCTGTGAGTCCTACAGACAGCTTTTCCTTCATATTTCCCGCATTTCTCAAATATATGCCCCACCGTGATGAGCACCCTACATTTCTCACATTCTCGGCTTAGGCTCACAAGGCTGTCTTAGGAACAAATTGGCGTGCGTTAACCGCATATCATATCCTAATTCTGGCCAGTATCACTTCCTCTCTTCGTGATTGCGTAATAACGTAAACTAATTAGTACGTTCTTTGATCTGCCTCAGCTTATTTGATGAGTTTAGTTCTTTCCATTCCCGCATCTTGTGAGCCCTACATTCCATTCCTGTAAGGACATAGGAAATTTTCAAGTCCATTGCTGGCAACATTTCCTTGAAACATAGCCCAAAGTTGAGCTTCTTTGGCAGCTTTATCGGCAAAGACATTTCTTTTGATATCAACATTACGCCCAAAGCAGCATAATACTCTTATCCGAAGCTTCGGAGCATGAAATAGATCTCGAATGGTTTGGACCAACGGATGTTCAGATATGTAGGACACTAAAGCGCTTCTGGAGACTTAACTAGTAATTGTATTAGTAGTTATATTGTAAATATAGTTAACTACTGCTCAACTTTGCAGGTACACACACACACACACACATACACACACATATATACACATTAATTGTACTCAAACATAGAACATTTGCTAGAAACAGTTTTTTTTTGTTTCGCTTAATGAAAGAGGAAGTAATGCGATCAAGTCAAATTTTCGAAATTATATCATTTACCGGTAACCGTTGTTTAAAGCTTACCTGGCTACTAAAAAAAATTGGGTCGAATAGTTGCATATAATTTTGTTTTGTTTTTCGCATTTTAAATACCCACACTTTTAGTAGATTTCAGGGGAATAGCAATTTTAAGCTCTCCTTTAAAGTGTCATTTTCATGATATTAGGGGCTATATAAGGGCTCCACCTGTGAAACTCCAACATTAAATATGTTATCAGAGACATTTCCGTGGTAGCCCTGCTTCATTTTGTGGTCATCGACCGATTTCGGAAAATGAAGTAGGCTACCACGGAAAATGTCTGATGCTTTCCAGTTCTACGGAACCAACCACCACAACAATTCAATACGTTGCTAGTATTCTAAATTTAAAGAAAACCATTTAACCAGAAGTGCGACACTATTGAACAGTTTTCTAAGATTTCCACAATGTCCTTAAAAATAGCTTCTCGATTTTTTCCTCGAACTGCACCTATTAAAAAAAAAAACTGTCACTTTATTTGGAACATTTTTTCCGGAACAATTTATTGAATATTTTTGTAGAATGAAATTTTAATCCAAATTTAATGAATTATTATTTTAAAAAAAACATAAAATCAATAAATTTTTATATTACATAATTTTGATCTTATTGACGATGATATGTTAATTATATTTATACATATAAAAAAATCAATTCTGAATGACTTGTATAATTCTATTTCAAGGATAAGTGGTGATGATGGTGACTCATACATATATATGTACGTACTTGTAGTGCTGCTTCATTTAGAACAATAATTAGAACTAGTATAGTTTCCATCGATAATAATATCATTGCTATATAATTGTATCGATCCTTGTTTTTTTCCAAGGTCATTATTTAAATAAATAAAAAAAAAAATTGACAGCATATATAAGTGCACGCATAACGTATTTTATCTGTAGATGTATATCTCTAATGATGTCAGTATAATGTATTGATAATGTCAATCGATATTTCAATGTACTTCACATATACGTATGTGCTATCCTTGTCAAGATATCCTTAGTTAATTTGCAAATAAAATAATTCTAATGTGTCGTGTGAGTGTTCCACACCAAAATTGAAACTGATCGATGTTTGTATAAAGCAAGACATAATAATCTAGGTAGAATAAAGTTGATGTACCATTTGGATATCAGGATAGAACTTTTGCTAAATGCTTTGTTTTCATACTTGGTATGTCACAAAATATATGTATATTTCCGTTGATAAATCAATCAATTATTTCGAAAATTTGTAATAATATGTACTCAAATCAACATTGCGTGATTGAAACAATTTAATGGAGGAAATAATTGGATAAACGTAAAAAAAATGCTAGGATGAAAAATGAAACACTTCATTTTGAAACATTGGAAGGAGGTTGGCTGGTAGTGTTGTGAGGAGAGACGGCGATGAAGGTAACGGATCGAAGATAACTATGGAGCAAGCGCGCATATATAGACGGCGGGTATGACGAGCGCATTATGACGTCACTCTGATAGAGGGTGCTACAGCGAGTACATGAGGTATCCAGTGGCGGCTGGACAGAGGTGGAGGTGAAGTGCTCTAAAGGGTTGTGAGGCGGCGGTGGCTTCACTGTTATTAGCTAGTTTAGATTTCATGCTAGCCATGACTCACCATCGTACTTGACAACAATCATTATGACGTCACTGGTGACCTTCACCATTAAGGGATGGAAATGGCAGGCCAGGTGATGTGATAACACCCCCTTCTCTCTTTGTTGTTCAGGTCGTAGTGTTCTTTTTTGTACTACATTCCTCTCTTTGGAAGGAGTTATTTTCCTTTTTACTGTTGCGACGTAACCTGCAGAGGTCATTAATTGTTTCCTTTTATTTTTAGAACGACAATAGATTATAACAACCCCTTTTTTGTGAAAACAAAACTATTGCTCAACTATCAGCAATGGACGAAATATTGTGCAACTGGTGTCTTCAAAAGTAGGTCAATGAATGATGATGATGCAGGCCGTGTAGAAACCATACGACCGTCTCGTTCTCCCCAATGTTCATTTCAAATATATTAGATTGTTCAGCAAAGAAAAACGTTATCAGAACAAAAAAAAAATCAGTTGCGAAACACATGCGACTTTCTCTAACCCCTGTTAATGGAGTTATCCAGATTAAAATGACAGATTTCCTTTAAACTCAAATTTTGCTCATTTGTTCTAACATAAATATAGAGGTGGTGAGAGAACAAGTTCAACCTACCTGCCTAAACAGATAGGGAATTGAAGAGCGCTCCAATAGCATAGAACCAACCGCACCTGATTAAATTTAACGTCATAAATTCCGCAAATCTGGCTAAATTTTTTTTCTTTTTTTAATGTTTCAAATAAAAGTTTATATCTGTGCAGCAAGCATTCCAAGTTTGAAGGAAGTCATTGTAGTCATTTCCTAGATAATTCCAAAAAACTCAAAAACCTATTCTGTTGTCTTCTAGTTAGCCGATTTTCTTTAGATTTGCCATTCTAGTAATGCTTGTCAGTGTATTAAAAGTAAATAAGTGGCAGAACCATACATTGAATTGAAGTTGTACTTTAGAGGGCAAAAAAAGTCTCCAACGACATTACTTTGAATTTGGAATAGTTAGTATACTCGTATATATGTAGTTATATAGATTAGATTAGATTCTGTGGGAGGTTGGCTACCAAGCCTACGCCACTGTGAGCTTCATGGATCTCAGTGTAGTTAAATAACTTCTATTTGAAATATTTTTATAAAAAGAGATAATAAACTTCATTTTAGGGATTACATGTCTTGTGAGAAAGTGTAATTCATTCTCAAGAGCAATATTTTAATTTATTGTATGATTCTACATTTCATCATGAATGTAAGAGTTTTTGTTAAGTAAAGTGCAAAAATTATATTTCGAAACTTTTACATATTAGTAGATCAGAGTTAAAGTATCTTTTTAAGTTAAAAATATACAGTTACTAGTTAAGTAGTCGCAACTATTACAAAATATAGTTGTTAGTTGTTTTTTCAGTTGAGTTTCACAACTATTTTAGTTTTAGTTGGAATGTAAAATTATAACTAGCAGTTGAAAAATGATCAGCTAGTAGTTCACTAATGTTAACTAGAGTCAGCTGCTATTACACTTTCAATGCAACGAAAAATGTCCAAAAATATTTTAACATTTTAAATCCTCTACCCAAACAACTGAACTACAGCTTATTATTTATAGGAAAATAAATATGCTTTCTAACAAAGCAATTAATTTTGCTATAAAATCTGTTACTGTT
Source organism: Triatoma infestans (assembly GCA_011037195.1). Classification (NCBI taxonomy): domain Eukaryota; kingdom Metazoa; phylum Arthropoda; class Insecta; order Hemiptera; family Reduviidae; genus Triatoma; species Triatoma infestans. Next base: position 105,452 of record JAAEAF010003168.1, on the reverse strand, counting down.
TACAACTTTTATATCTTGCCTGGCGATGATTATAATCGGCAAAGTCAAAAAAAAGAAAGTGGTTATAGTTGTCAGTTTTATAACAAATTACAACTACAATTACATACAAATTGGCAGTTGCGTTTGCAACTACTTTTCTCAACTTTACTAGCAGTTACCAGTTTCAACTACAACTATTTTAGTTGGGAAAAATAATAAAACTTCAAAATCAACTACAATTACATTTGTAGTGGTTAATTGTAGCTACATTTCAACTAATGTAATGTAAAATCATCTATGATTTTATGCGTCCTAGCATGCCGGTTCTGGGATTCTCATATGGTTAATCAAACCAGAGTGGTGCACATTAAGAGATCGTTTCCTCTTAATATGTATACCACATACATATTAAGAGGAAACGATCTCTTTACACTTTGATTGAAAGCTTGAATTGATTACACTTTGAATTGATTGAAAACTTTACTTGACGATGGATAAGAATCCTGAAACCAGTCAGAACCAAAATAATGAAGCATGCTACGACGGATAAAATCATATATGTTATCCAGCATTGCGGACTATTATATTCAATAATGTTACTGTAGTTTACAATTTGTAGTTGTAACTATATTTTGTCCAACTGTGTGACAGACACAAAATAAAAATTGAGAAAAATATTTAGCGATATGATAGAGTCAGATTTTTGCTTGTAAGTAAAACAAACAAATAGACTTCGATTTACCGCAGAAAAAATAAATTAATAAAAAAAAAAAAAGAAAAAAAAGAAAGTTTTTTCATATTAATTTAATAGTTTAGAAAATTGATAGTACTAGAAGGCTAGAAATAAATTGGATATAATGTACAATCTATTACCCACCACACCGAACTTGGAAAAGGGCATCAGTTCAAGGCTGACGTGGAAAAAGAGGACCTGGATTTTACTCGGGCTCTACGGTGCCAGTTGCTTTATATAAGATGTAAATTAGTGCAGGAGAACATGCAACTTTGTTTTGTAATTCTAAATTGTGTGGGACGATAGGATTCCTTGTTAATAATATGAAAGCATTACATGATAACTTATGACCAAGTTACATAAATAATAAGGTTTACATTACTATTAAATTGATATACTGAAATATGTATATACAATAAAATACTTTATAACCAATTAGATATTTCTAAAAATACACTAAGTACAGATTAAACACTTATTTATAATTACAGCTGTTATAAAAACAATTGATATGAACTATATATTTCCTGATAAATAGTTAAATTATTTACATAGAAAGATGAAATAAATACAGACAAAATAAAAAGTCCAGAACTTTATTGTGAATATGAGTCATATGTTCCAAGTTTCCTTTTTGTTATGTAATTAGAAATATAATAAAACAAGAAAGCGAGAATATCATATCATGTTTAGTTAGAGACATTTTTGGTCAATAATAATTCAACCATTTCAGAGAGAAAAAAATCTGGTGTAAAACACCAGACCACGACTTTCTCTTACTGCAATTTACATAGTTATTCTCTAATTCAGTCTAATAATTTATTGACCAATTCTCTTTAAAAATATAATTCTTACTACATGTTTAGTCGCCCTCAATACATAAATAGGAGAATCTGAACTTTATAAAATGACTTTTTTCTAGGAACGCATAAACTCATGCTCCCTCAAAAGCCCCCTTAAATGAATTTTTTCGGAAAAACCAAAAATGATAGGTCTCTGTATGAGTAGTTACAATAACAATTTCAATGAAATCGTCGGATTTTATGGAGAAAATCGTAGAAAACTGAAAAACTGTTCAGTAAAGTCGCACTTCCGGTCAACAGATTTTCTTTAGCAATATTTAATGGGTGACTGATATTATATGGGTGGTAGAATCGTATTATAAATTAAAATAACCTAGTGGAAAGCGTCCAAATCCTCCCCTGAAACCCTCCTAAAATGAATTTTCCCGCAGAAATGTTTCAAATAAAAAATGTAGCTAGTTGTATAATGTAGATTAGTATACCAAGTTTAAAAAAAAGTGAAAAATATATTCACTGAAGTGGTACTTTTTTCGTTGATATATTTTGCCCAAAACCTTATTATCAGGTTCGCAGATGGAATTTTATTAAGCAAGACGACCACAGTTATGCTACTAACTATGGGAAGGCGATCTAGGAATCTCTCAAAAAATGCTTAAGAGAAACAGTCATATTTAGGGTTTCAGAGATATTTTCCATGCCTGCTTGTTTTTGTGGTCATCGACCAGTTTCGGGCATTCGCCCATCATCACGATGTTTTGTCAAACGGTGTGATAACGTAGACTTGCACAGAACAAATTTAGTTGATACCATGATTTATTAGATAATTTAGTTGTCAACTAAATGATGTGGTCGAACGTCCGAATCCGGTCGATGACTACAAAAAGAACCAGGCTGTCATGGAAAATATCTCTGATGCTTTCCAGCTTTGCGGACAAAACCACAACAAGACATAGAGTTTCCATGATATTTTTGTTTGGCACTGGGACTTTTCCAAAAATCTTGAGTAAAACAGTCAGTCACATAACTTCCCCTTACAGTTATTCTCATAGTTTTAGGACTAAATTCAGCTCAGCCGGAATCCACAAAAATGAATTGTTCAGAAAAATATTTTATATCATTATAAGTGTACGTGGTTTTGTATGTTTAAAGGAAATCGTTGGAATGGATAATTGGGAAAAACAGAAATTCTATCCAGTAAATTGATACTTCCGATTGGCCGATGTTGATTGATACTTGGCATTTTTGCGAAACATTTAATCATCATTAATAATATTTAGCTGGAGGAAATTCAACATAAACAAATGATAGTTTTTAGGAAAATCTAACAGCGCTATCTAACCCCCCTAAACCTAAAATGAACTTTCATGGAAAAATGTTTCAGATAAAAGTTGTATGTCAAGTTTAAAGAACAAATCGTTGCAGTCATTTTTCAAGAAAAATGGGGAAACTGAAAGACTTCTTCAGTAAAGATATAATTCTAGTTTGCCCACTTTAACTAGAACTTTATTACAGAATCCTCATCAGAGCTTGTAATTGAAACATCATGTTCAAACTTTCTGCTGTTTTCGTTTTTGAGTTTTATAGAAACACATACAGACCAATTTCTAAATATCACTTTTATTTTTTCTTCTGGAGATAACAAAAAATGTATTCGGATGAAATGTGGCTCTTATGCAACACCTCCTCTAACACCAATAACGAAAAGTTAGGCAGAATATGAAAAGACACCTAATGAAGTTGGGCGAGCTTTCAAAAATCTGTCGATAACCCGAAATGAAGCGGGCTTTCACGGAAAAATCACTAAGCATACATAACTTCTCAAAAATTCTGCTAATAATGTGATTTATTTAAGGTTTTCACTTAATAAAAGAAATTTATATCCATTATCTTTTATTTACATGAGTTTAATCTGGTAATGAGCCCTTGAAATCATTACCATGCAAATCATTGCTGCAGTATGTTGAACACAATGATTGTGAAAAATGTTGTATTACTTTACTAGTAATACTTACGAATTTCTAGCTGCAGGAAGCTGGCAGATGATAGCTGATAAGCCTTTACTATCTTGCTTCGTTATAATATGCTTCATTTCCAGTTAACAAATACTATTTCACGTACATGAGGAATATCGTTAAAATAAAACATGGAAATTCTGAGTAGTTAATGTGCTCGTTAGTTTATTGTTTTCCTAACTGTATAATTTTGTTATATTAACCGGAAGTGTTATTAATCGTAATAGGATATTCGTAAAGTGAAAAGTAATTAGATTAATACATGTCAATCGCTGTCAGAAATAGTGTCTATCCAAATTTATGCAATCCACTTTTCGTAGATAATTGAAAAATGCCACTAAAAAAATTTTGTGTGGTAACCATTGTGTTGATTTTGTTAATGTGAGTTTTAACAAAGTTTATTTGCCTTTCAGGGAAATTGTTAAATTGATGCAGTAAAAGCTTAACCTTGAATCTGTTAACTGGTATCAGCGATGATAACAGCAAATATTAACTGAGCTTCAATGAAAAGTTCAAAAAATAAAATTAAATTAAAAAATAATATTTATTTCTTTCGTATTAACAAACATTTAATGCATATTAACAACATATAATACTTTTTATATATTAAAATTATATTTTTTCTACATAACGATAATAAAAACAAAAATGTAGGATGGATTCATGTAAAATAAGTACATAAAGCGATCATGTTTTAGCTATGACAGTATTCTCAATTTTTTTCTTTTATAAAAATGCAATATATTTGATGTCTTTTATTTTGTCTTTCTAAGAATTATGCCTATATCATTAAGCATAATGGTTAAGCGCACTAGATCGTGGGAATATTATCTTGCTTTATAACAACAAATGAACAACAACAAAATATCACATAAGTTAATTATTTTTTCAATATAAACAATAGTTATGTTTGGCCATTGTTAATCAAACGAGCAAAAAATTAGTTGACTGGGGCCAAAGAAGTAACTTTTTATTTTTCGGACATCTTTTGTAGAATGCTTACTTGTATCAGGTTCCTTTGGATAGCGTGTTTCCGCGCTACTTACTTGAGTTGGGTGGTGGAGGGAGGGAGGGCAGGAATTTTCTTTCGCTCTTTTCTTTCTCAAGTCGATGGCTTCTCTGGGCGGGTGTGAGACCGCCCGAATAGTGTGGAGAAAAAAACACCTTTGGTGTCCACACTAGAAACCCGATTCTTGAGGAAGTACACCAAAGGTGACCGAAATGTCGAATAAACTTTTAAAAATAAAAAGTATCTTCTTTGGCCCCAGCCAACTAATTTTTTGCCTGTTTAATTTTTTTTAGATCTAGAATCCTCGCATTGACTGTAAATACTTATGATTTAAATAAATAGTTTTAACAAGAAATTCAACGATATCATTTCTTTCATTGCTCCTTTCATCCTACAGACATTGAAGTAATTTTTAAAACATCCACACACACACAGAATAATATATATATATATTAACATAAAAATCAATAGAAATTAACATATAAAGACTGCCAAATTCATGTAAACCCAATATTTAATAAAACTGGCAGGGAATGAGACAAATCAAGTTTATACAGGTAAGATTTTTAAAAATCTGTTTAAATAGCATAGTTACTAGCAAAAGAAGAAGGCAATATTTAGTATCTTTTGTTAGCATTATCCAATTAGAACTGGATATCACGGTTTTCACGCTTCCTGATTATGAGAAAGATATATTTTTTTTTACAAATTGTGTGAATTTGTACAGTGTGTTTGTGTATCTCAAAAATGAAAAGTCGCAGAAAGTTGTTCTCCTGCTGAGGAACGGCAGGTGATTGGATATGAAGATTTCGATCAAAAATCTGATAAACGAGAATGTCATGACTATGGGGACTTTTTTTATACATTCTCGAATACGTCACTACACAGTAAAAGACCATCACCGTATAACTTTGAAACATTTACATGAACGTCCAGGATTGAACGGTTATGGTTAGCACTCTTCCATTACTACATCAATTGTTTCTACAGTTACACTCCCATATTAATGTAATGATTCCAAGTTTAAAAAAAAGTAACTTGTTAATCAGAATGTCAGTAAAGAAAAGCTGTAAATACTACATACTAATGTTTTTGTTATTTTCTCATCTTTTCACCAAACAAAACATTAATAAATCTAAATAAATACTATTCTTTTTAATTGTTTCTCTAATTCTTCCTTTCTGTTGAGAAAATAAGGAGAGAAATAGACGATGATTATGTAAACATATTTTTTAAATTAATTCTCTTTTAAACATGGTATATCACTTTTTACTAGCTAGTATTAACATCATATTTAGAAAAGGTTTCAATGAATTTAGATGTACCTACCATAGAAGAAAAAGCATTCAAATAAATTATTAAATACAAATATTTGTTAAATAGATGTTTTGTATAAATATAATATAAATAAGAGTGGCAGTGTATTTCATTTTACCGCGCACTCTTTCCATTTTTTTTGTTTTATCAAAAAATTAATATTTTACAAATTCTGCTAATGAAAGTGCCCCATTTTTATTTAATTAAACATACAAATTAAAAAAAATTATATAATATACAATATATTTGTTTTATTTTTTATTTGATTTGTCTTAAAGTGCTGAGCCTAAATGAACCTAAACAAAAGAAATATATCTATTTTAATGCAATTTAAATGTAATAAATAAAAATACCCTAGTGCTGTTTTATATTTCACGCTCACAATTTATCACTGGTAACAGAAAACGTTAATTTATTTATTTGAGAGGACTGACTACAAAACTGGCACAAAAAATCAGCTACCATTTTTTTCAGAATTGAGTAAATGTTGAACGGCACTTTCTAAATTGTATAAATGTTTATCTTCATAATTTGAAGGTGCTAAACTGCGTACAGCGGCGGCCAATTTAAAAAGATATTCAGCGTTAGTACCGCTTGGGCCTTGAGAGGATGCTATTTGTGCGGCAATATCATCTAATGGTGCAGGTCCTAAATACCATTCATTTGTTGGTAAACCAATATAGGTGATCACCTTCATTGGTTTTGTTTCAATATTTTCTAGACGATCACCGCCTGTAAAAAAAATGGAAGTAATAAAAGGTGAGTGTTATTCTAGAATAATTACAAATGAATTAATTAGTAGATAAATGGCATGTTATAAAAACTTAAACAGAAGAGAGACATTATAAGAGAGAACCTAGTAGCATATGTAGAGAAAGTGGCTTTCAGCCAAATACAATGCCACCTATAGAAGCTATTGTATGGATACCTACGCGATCTACTTTTATGTGTAGGCGGAATGCAACCGTTCTTGAAGGGTATAATGGATATGTGTGAGAGAATTAGGTGCGCTAGTGGTTTAAGTTTGCCTTTTGGTGGTTCGCTAAAATCCAAGTTTTTGGTCTAGAAACATAATCAGCAACAACTCTGAACAACTTTACAACATTCCTGGACAAGCCCTTACTTAGTGCAAATGTGCTGATCGTGTTTATAGATCAGACAGAGATGCCTACATCCTGCTTAAGAGGAGAACTTAATATAAAAAATTTAATATAAATCTTATCCAATATCAGCAGACGAATCTGATAGAAAGCATATTTGCAAATCTTGTAAATCAATATTGCAGAAAATTATAGTCTGGCCTTAAAGACTTGTTCTAAACTTTTTTTTTAAAGCAAACTGATTGACATATATCTAAAGTAAATATCCCAGTAAATGTTAAGAGACTAACTATTTATTATAGTGCTTGGTTCCACAATCGATATAACCATGAGGAAAATTGATTATCTAGAATTTGAAGAAAACTTGTGAGAGAAAGTTGTATTTTTATAATTGTAGTAAGATTGCAGTTGTATCTTACTGCTAAAAAACGCTGACATGTTTATAAGAAGTTTTTTTGTTTCATTAGTTCATCTTTTTATTAATTAAGTCGAAAACTTAGCTTTTGTAAATCTATTTATAAGAGCTTTTTGTTTTGCTTCATTTAAAAAATGTAGCGTAGACTTTTAAAATTTCTATTGATAAAAAGGGCATCTGCCCTTCTGCGAGGTACATCTACGAAGATTTTATACGATAAGGAGTCAACGGACCAGAAAAACAGAAAAAAAAATATTGGAATCCAAGAAAAAGCGCTCTATAACTGATAAAACTGGAGGAGTGTACTCTAGGAGGAATCTGGAAATTACGGGTTTTTAAGTTACAATGGTAGGCAAGTTATGAATAGATTAAGAGCCCAGATCGACTTACTGTGGAAAAAAGCATAACACAATATAAAGTGGTAGGAGAGAAGTACCTTTTTCATTTTTAAAGACTGAAATTACCTGAGTCATAGGGAAAAAATGATACACTAATCTTTGAATATCCACATTTTTCACGAAAGTCTAAGTATTGTTCCACTTTTGGCCTTTCTTCTTCTACAATCTCATAAGCCATCCCGTATACTTTGGCCTGTCGGAACAGGAAAAGATGATTAATTTTGAATATTGCAGTCGTGCTGTTATATAAGAAATGTATGGAGGCAAATAATTCTGTAACTACAGTAAAAGATCAATATTAACAAAATTTAGGACTTACTTCAGGATCTTCACTGTTCAACAATGTCACTACGCGTCCAGGCTGGAACAAATATTTTGGATTTCAGTGCACTGTCAAAAAGAGGGCAAACTATTATTTGCTATCTACGTGTTCTTTTTTTTTTCTTCTTCTTCTTCTTCTTTAGATATCTCACTATGGAAGCATTAGCTGCTCACAATGAGTTGTCAAATTTAAATGTTTTATAACTTAAAATGTTACTATAAAACCTTGACCCACTCCAAAAAAAGAAGTGCCACACGTGAAATTACAATATAAAAATCGGTAACTAAAAATCTACACATATACACCAACCTTTTCAGGTATCCCACGATGATCTGTACTTGCTTGATAAAAACGACGATCAAATCCTTGTATGTATCCACTTATTTTTCTGTTAAAAGGAAAATCCGCTTTCCAGATTAAGGAACCATAACCAAATAACCACAGAGACATTTTTTTTATATAAATACAAAACGTCAGATACCCCAAACAAGAAATAAAGAAATGCAATACTGTTAAACAGAAAAAAAAAACCTCGACAACCCCTAAGTATACTACACTCTACAAACCTTTCGTTAATAACCTCTGCAAAGCTACCTTCACTACGTCTACACTGCTGCTCACCAGATTGCAGTAGTATCCAACTGCAGCCATGAACAGGAATGATTCCCGCCTCTCTTTTATGGTGAATATAATATTAGCTTCAGTTTTATGTATATTAGAATAATTGAAAATGAAATGAACAATTAAAAAAATATTTAGATCTGATAATTTACATACAATCCTGAAATGTTATCAGATACTTTTAATAGAAAAGCGGGAGCGAGACCTAACTAGTTTGCCAGCTGAAACTTCGAGGGTAGAATGATAGATGGAGGGAAAGTTATTGTCAGTGAAAGGACTGGTAGCAGGAATGAGACTTCTTGCATGAAGTACGGAGTGGTCATGAACGCTTTGAGGAAAATGAATCCATGATATACAGTGAAGTATTTCAACATCTCTCGTCAGCTAGCTCTTTTTAATGAAAGTTTTTAGTTAAAAGTTTTACTGGTTTAATATGGGTATTAATGGTTTATTACCTTTTCTGGAAAAAGCTACCAAACCAGTAAACATATCACAGTATTCTGGATGTACTGTAGCTGTGGATACATATTGTTGGCTTCATAAAGGTGCTTTTTCTTGTGCTGAGAAATTAGCAAGAGGAGAACAAACTGACCAGTGAGTTTCTTAGTAAATTTCGTCCGATCACATTAATGTTCCTATACTCATTTATATGTTTTTCAGATATGTGGTTTACTGTATGAAATTTGTTAATATGTTACTATCACATAATATTAAGCCTATCTTGGTGTTCGATGGACGACATTTGCCTGCTAAAGCGGAAACTGAAAAAGTTAGGAAAGAGTAGGTTCATTTAATCTTCATTATAACTGAACCAGATATTCTGTTTTGATATTTTTTTTATTATAATTTTTTGTAGGCGACGTGATACAAATCGTAAGAAAGCTGCAGAATTATTGAGAGCTGATCGTGTAGACGAAGCACGTAGTTTAATCAGACGTTGTGTAGATGTGACACACGAAATGGCATCTGCTTTGATGGAAAGATGTCATAATGCAGGTGTTGATTGTATTGTAGCTCCTTACGAGGCCGATGCCCAGTTGGCTTATTTTAGCCTTAATGGAGTAGCACAGTTGGTTATCACAGAAGATTCCGATTTGCTGCTATTTGGATGTAAAAAGGTAGATAATATTAATTCCTATCCGGGTTTTTAGACAACTTTTCTCGATAGATTTGAAGGAATAGATACATTTTACTATTAAGGGCACTCGTTTCTTTAGGTACTATTCAAAATGGATCTTTGCGGTAATGGATTATTAGTTGATCAAAGTTTAATACCACTTGCCATGAAACTGCCTTCGGATCAGTTTTCATTAGACAAATTCAGGTATATGTGCATATTAAGTGGTTGTGATTATTTGCCATCTTTGCCTGGTATAGGACTTGCCAAAGCATGTAAGTTCATCAAGAGAACAGCAGACGACAATATTTACAGGGTAAATACAATATTAAATCATCTATTTTAACTAGTTTTCCTTGGTCCTTCAAGGGCTGTGGAGCCATACGAAATTGAAGTAGTGTATTTATATTTTGAATAAATATTAAATACGAGCAATGCTGTTCACACACACACACACAGACCATTTTCTAAAAACTACTCTTTTTGACTCAGTAGACTTCAAAACATATATTTCTGGTGAAAACTCGATATCGAAAATTTGGCACGATTAGGAACTTCCTCTAACAGCAGTTAGAGAAGATAAAAATAGTTGACAGTATGTGATATTAATACGGGAATTCTGTTTTTATAGTTATACAGAATAAAAATTTGTTCGGTGGAATTCATTTTCATGAATTTTGAAGTGACAGTTTTATGATCGAATTTTTGAACTCTGTAATATAAAATTACAATCTTTCTTTGAATTTCTTCTCCCAAATTCGGTATATATTTTATGCTCTATTAGTTTTAATTAACCAATATGCTGATTACTTTCTAGCGAGAAGGCCTCTCACACTGAAATTAGCACATTTATTGAAATTAAAAAAGGCAAACATTGAGAATACGTCAAAATTTTTAGAAAATTTGTCGGTCACAATTGTGAAAACTGCGGAAAGTAGAAGTCTTAAGAATTTTTTTTAACATTGCTATTATGTCAATTTCTTTTCAATAAATGTATTATTATGAAGTTTAGAGCAGACTTCCAACAAGCGCTCTGCTATTCTACTGGGATATGTGACAAAATTGCCACCCGATTCTACATGTATTGAGGATGACTGATTTCTGCAATAAAATGTGTATACTGGGGCGTTTTAATGCTGTGGTGAGGCAATTTGAGATCAAGCCAGCGGAGAACTAGAAGAAGATAAATACTTTTTCCGCATGCCACATCTTCAAAGTTTCCTCTCTTAGTTCCGCGTATTTTCCTTTTTTCCGGCAAAGGCGTTAGACAAGTTTTGCTTATTCTAAATGGTATTTCGTATTCTTTGCAGTGTTGGTCAGAAAAACCTTGGTTTGTTTATTTTCCAGACTTTGTATGGTCTATTTTATCGCAAAAGGCGATCTGTTGTAACGGATCGTTAGTATTCGCAATATAGCCGCCAGGCCAGCTCCACGACCAAGCTCATCGACAAATGAAGAGGCCGACACTTGGGAAAGGAGCGCATCTCACGACGCGCATTTCCGCACCCCACGACCGTCTGTGGGGTTATTGAGAAATGGCTCACAAGGAAACAAACACTGTATTGAACAACATGGCGGGGCAGAGGCATTCCAAAATTTGCTTAGAGTGTCCTTCGGAGACTCGCACAATCCGTGGCAAAATAGCAAGGAGCCAAGGAGAATCACTGCCTTGGCTACAGCATTTTGGCTACTGCCTTTTAAGGAAGCATTTAGTATTTTAAGAAGTAAAATACTGTATTTTAGGAAGCTTTTAGTATGGATCTCACTTCGGATCTATTCTGTAGAAAAAAATGGCCAAAAGGAAGATACACCGTTCACCTTCTTGGAGAATGTGAGTATTGTGATCGCAAATATTAATAAAATTTGGCGCTGATCCCGGAATGGGAGATCTCTCTTGCCTCAGATCTGGCGTTCCTTAATGAGACAAGCTCATATGAGCTGACTTTCAGCAAGGTGGTGGTGGGCATATCGGTGGACTAAGTGCAGAACTTTCTTTAGGAGGTCCTGTGTCCTTATGGAGATTAAATTACATTATGTCCTTCATCAGGCGATCGCTTTGGATAATTATTTCGACGAGTACTTACCATGTTGTTTGTGGGGGGGAGGTTAAAGTCTTCTCTCAAGCCTGGAAATTATTTCGGATATTCCACTCCTAGATGAGTTGTCGACTAATAAGGGCCCATTGCTCCCAGGTCACAATTAACAACATACCGGAACGTTATTGTTATTTTTTTCCAAGGGCTTTACAGATGATTGTCACAAATATTACAAATTTCAAACGTACTTACTTAATCTGATATTTTATCCGTCGTAGCATGCATATACCATTTGTTCCTGGGTTTCGGATTTTCATCCATCGTCAGAGCAAATTCACCAAGTTCGTATAGAGAGTTCACTTCAACGTAATGTTTCTGTCACACTCACACTTTTGGTTTGTTGCTTGCGTATATGTGTGGGAGGTTATAAGGTTATGTTACTATGTGTGTGTGTTTAATGACAAAATGGAAGTATTACAAATTATGATTAGACATTAGAAGATAGTTTATAATAAATAACATGTTTTGAAGGATACTTTATAACTAAATTTTAATAGTGTTGTTAAGTATTATCAGTGTTTTATCAAGTCATTTTTGTTAAGGGGGCGATAAGAAATTTCAGGATTATACATACTAATAAGAATAGATAAAGTTTAAAGAAAGGATTGCAAAGATTATGGACAGTCAAAAGCTTGTACTTAATAAATAACTGTGAAATACAAGCAGGGTTAATATAAGAAAATGTAAGTAAATTGATAGGTAAAGAAGGTTGACAGAAACGGCAAATTGGAGGTGATATTAAAATAAATAATAGAGGAAATCAAATGCATTCGTTTTTTATTTATCATGCTTATTTTTAAATGATATTAATTTATGTTTAAATTACATTAAGATGTTGAGAGAGAGAGAGAGGTGGTAGCCTTTGTTAAGGTTAAAAGTATATCATGCAAATAATCTGTATTTTAATCGGGGGAAGAAGAACATACAGGCTAGAATTTAATAAGAGGTGCATGCATTTTGTGTATATATATATATGCATAGATATGTCTTTAATTCTAGTTGGTGGTATGTTTGTAATATAGTTAGGTGTGTGGAATGACCTTAAAGAGTGTGTCTGAGTTTTATTTATTTCATTCATTATGTTTTTGTGGATAGTCTTGTGTTTGTATATTTCTATTTTTTCTAAAATGTCCATTCGTCTTCCTTTTGTGCCTTGGTGTAATAGGACCATTGTTTTTTCAATACTTTGTGGTTCATAGTTGTTCTTTATAAGGTGACTAGCATAAGTGGAGTCGGTTTTGTTGTATTTGTATGAGCGTAGGTGTTCTTTAAACCTATCTTTGAGGCGCCTTCCCGTCTGGCGTACCTACTTGCGATTGCATTCGGGGCAAGAGAGTTTGTGTATACCACTTTTGTCATACACGCTGGTTGTTTCAGTGTGTGTGCATAGTTTGTTTACAAGTTTGTTGTTTGTTCTGAATGCTCTACTCAAGCCTAGTTTTTTGAAAAAGTTTGTCAGTTTGTAAGCCTCGTTCCCTATGTATGTGAAAGTGGCGAATGTGCTGGGTGTTGTAGGATTTTCGTCGGTTGCGGTTTAGCCTGTTTTTCCTTGAAACAGTTCTGTTGACAACGCTAGTAGGGTATCCGATTTTTGTGGTTATGGTGTATATGGTGTTGAGTTCTTGTTTTGTCGCTGTTTTACACTGTAGTTAGTCGCTGTGAGTGGTATAGTTTTTAGCCTGTTAGTTAGGTCTGAGGGCTGCTATTTTGTGTTCAGTGGTATGATGGGCACTGGAAGGTATTATGGTGTCATTAGAAGTGGGTTTTCTGTAAATCCCATAGTCTATTTTGTTATTTCTGGTAAGTTTTATATCTAGAAAGTTGAGAGTGCCATCGTTCTCGTACTCATGTGTGAATTTTATATTGGGGTGGAGGTTGTTTAAGTAGTTTAAGAGCGCATCTATGCCAATGTCATGTTTTGAGTCATCTATGTTACGTGCATAAAATGTTATGTTGAGATGTTCTTTTAAGTGTGGGACGTAAATGTCTTCTAAGTGTTGTAAAAATTTCTGATAGAATAGCAGATATCGGGTGTCCCATTCCTAATCCGTCTATTAAGCATGTTAGCAAGTTAGAAATTGTTATTGAATCTAATGTAGTTTTGTTTAACTGTAGTTTAGGTTATGGTTGTTACTTGATCTATGTATTGTTGTGTGTTCTGTTCTTTTAATTTCTGTTTTACAATGTTTAAAGTGTCTTGATATGGATGGATGTGTATAAGTTAGATATATCAAGGGAAATCAGTCATGATGAGGGTGTTATTATTGTGTCTTCCATTAAGTGAATTAGCTGCTATGTATTCTTTATGGTAAAACTGTCTTGTAGTTTGATTTTGTTCTTTATACTGTTGCAAGTAACTGTGAGAGTTTATAGGCGGGTGCTGTAGTGTAGCTGATGACGGGTCTAATGGGGATGTTGGGTTTATGAACTTTGGGAAGTGCATTTAGTTTTGGTGCTGTGGAGTTCATTGATATTAATTGTATGTTTCGTAAGGTGGTATTATAAATGCAGCCGTGTTAATGGAAGTTTTTATTTGATGTTGAAATAGTATTGTTGAGTCTTTCTTGAGTTGTTTGTGTGCATTGCCGTTAATGAATTCTAAAGTTTTGTTGATGTAATCTGTGCTAGTTAAAATGACTACATTATTGCCTTTGTCTGCTTTAGTTATGACTAGGTTGTTGACTCCTACTTTATTTCGTATGTTGCTAGCAGTGCGTAATTCGTGATTGCCCTTTTGGGTTTGTGTTGACACTTTTCTTTTTATGTTGTTGACGATGTTAGCTGCTAAGTGTCTGGCATGTTCTTGTTTATCAGGAGGTAGAGCGTTATTGCTAGTTCTGAGTCAGCGGTTAGAGATTCGATGTTTTTGTCTGATTGTCATTTTTTAAGTTACTCAGTTTTCATTTTTTTAATAGAAAGTAACTCCTTTTCCAGGAATTCAATTTCAGTTGTGAATGTAATATTAGCGAGATTGATTGTTCTTGGGTAATTCAATAAATTACTGTTATTCGTTTGTTTATGTTTTACGTTGTCTGTTCTGAAGTTGATTCAATTTTTTGTTAATTTTTTGGATTTCTGTTCCATTAAATTGGCAATCTTGTCTTGTATTTGATAGTAGTAATGAGTGAAAGACGTACTTGGGAAAATGTTTGCGAGTTCGATGTGGATGTCTTTGAGCTTTTTGTTAAGTTTGTCTTTCTTATTTTATAACGTGCGTATTTCGTTTTTATCCACAGATTTTGTGCGTACACTTACTTTTTGTACTTGTACTTAGGCAGTTATTTCTAAAAACTTTATAACGTTTTTTTTATTTTATTTTTTGTTGTCACTTTTTATTGCAGTGTCTAATTAATGATTTATATGTATAATTATTATAGGCACTGAGCCGTTTGGGAGCATATTTAAACATGAACAATCTTGTGGTTACTCAAGAATACAAAGATAAGTTTATGGTCGCAGTGTCCATGTTCAGATACCAACCAGTATACGATCCTTTTAAACGTTGTGTGACAGCATTGACTCCACTTCCTGAAGGTGAACGATTACCAATAGATGAGGGACTGTCGTGTGAGACAAGCCTACAGTTGGCATTAGGCAATCTCAATCCATTCACTTTACTTAAAACAAACAATTGGAATCCTGATGATTCTAAGGTATAAATTATTTTTTTATGATGAGGGTCATTCATAGTTAGATGTGAAGAGATAAATGGTTATAGTTTTTATATGTTGTTATAAATGAATCTCATAATAAAATTATTTTTCGAGATGATTCTTAAACATTTACACACTTGTCCTATCTCTCTAACTAGTTTATTTTTATAATGGAGTAAAAGTTGTGTGAGTCAGTTTTGCATATTTGGTTTCTTCTTCACTGCTGCGCAACTAGACGCCTTGAAGAGACATCAAAATAGGAAGAACTTTGGCTGGGATCCAGGCTAGAAAGTGGGCAGGGTAAAACTTCCCAGCCTATTTGTCCTCCTTTGCAAACTACATCTCTTTTTCAGAGGCGCAGGCTTCATTCTTCCGTTGTCTATATTCTTGAATATGAGCTTAGTGCTATATAGATTATGGAGTTGAAACCTGTTTTGAATTGATCAACCCACTTGTAGAAGTTCGCAGGATTCATACAATTTATACCCTATCCCTAAACATTAGAGAGTGAATTTCATATATAGGTTCTTCGTTTCATCTACTAGAAATCATATCATTATTTCCCAAGTACGGATTCTTAGAATATCTTTGAAATATCAAAGTCCAGATTCCTAGAACATCTTTGAAATATCAACGTGCAGATTTCTGTTATCGTTGAACGAGTAATGGAGATTATATATATTGAAACAGTAGATAATCGCTAACTTGTGATACTCAAAGTATTGTTATTCTTATATAGATATTTGATTTATGGTTCTTTATCTCTAATAAATGAGTGACCCTCAATCAATAATTTGAATTAAATCTATTCGTTATGAAATGGTTCCTGTAGCATTGGATTTTGTAATAAACATTTATTATGACAGCATATTAAGACTACTAGTTGGAATGCCCCGATTAGAAATAGTATTTGGTCTAAAGATTACCAAGCAACAAAGCAGTTGGCTTCGAAAAAATCACAACCAGTGTTTGATAAATTTATAACTAGAAATGAGCAACAAAAATATCTAGCCGCTACAAAGAATTTTATAGAAGGAACAGTTTCACCGAAAAAAAGTGAGGGGAAAATAATTCATATGTTTGGTTAACAATTTCGCCAGTTAGAATAATACATATTCTTCATTACTTAATTTTTTTACCTAGATAACATTGAAGAAGAATTGAATCATCTTAGAACTGTGTACGGTATTACTTCAACAGTAGAAAAAAACGTCAATTTGGAAGTCACTGATGATTTGGAAGAAGGCATATTAGATCAAACTGCAATGAACATTGATGATAATGACGTTGACATTGATGATTTATTTGATGAGATTGATACATACGATAAACAGTCTAAAGAGAGGAACAAGATTAATGCTAGAAATCCTTTCTCAAAAAATTCTATCGCCAATAAAACTCACTTAACGCCTTTATGTGGAGCTCTAGCAAAAATGTCCAAATTAAGCACTCCTATTAATGAAACCAACGGAGAAGTTAGCAGGTATGAAGACATTTTTATTTTTATTTGGTTTTGCTTACTTTTGTTTGCTATCCGTTTTGTTTCTTTATAAAGAATATCAGTTTGTCAAACTTACTTGTTTAAAACAAGCCATAACATTAAAACATAAAACCTAGAAAAGTAGTAGATACAATTATACGCACACTCTATCTTAGATTGCATCCTCAAAAACCTCTTCATTTTCTTTTTTCTGACCAGTTTGAGTATGCATCCAATGTGAAACACTTATGCACTATACTCTTATTGCAGTTGTATAAGGTAGCTTTCGTGTCCTGACAATCAAGAAGTTAATTTATTGTAACCAACACATATGTAAAGATATAAGAGAAAGTCTGTGATTATTCCACCATACTTTTGGTATCATTCATGTGCTTCATTATGGTTATTGTCATTATTAATTATTAACGTTATTATTTTTATTTCAAGATATTTTAGCAGCAGTTACACTGAGAAAGAGATTATCCCAGCTAAAGAAACCGCAGCCGTTCAGCAATCAGCCAGTCCTTTAAAAGAAGATAATACACTCAAAGATATTCTTAATACACCGGAAAAGATGAAATCGCCTGTAATTAGTCATACAAAATCTGAAACCCCTACACGTCGAAATATATTTTCAGCTTCTCCAGCCAAGAAGCAAAACACGACCGAAATGATACCTACGAATAAAGCCTTTCCAGGACGGCCAAGTTTTCTGGGTATGTTAGATTCAATGGTAAGCCCTATGCGAGAGGAGGATAAAAAAGTGAAAATACCTGTGCCACCTGCACTAAAGAAGCAGACAATACTTGCATTTCCAGAAATGTCTGCACTATCAACCGGAAGAAATGCTGATAGTGGTGAGGATACAGAGAATGCTGAACCAGTAAAAGTTACAGCTTTTGTAAAAGCGATGCCGAATTCTATCGGCGCCTTCCACTCGAAGGTATTTATTATTCTTTGATCAAGTTTGTAAACTGGAATTCTAATTAATATGCTTATAGTGTTATTTTCTCCATGCTTTTATTTTACAACAAATATAATCTAAGCCCACTTAAAATTAGAATTTCAAATATTTCATGAAAAAAAACCCACATAATTCTTACTAGATGTTTATTTCCCTTCAAGATATACGAATGGGAGATTACAAACTTCATAAAAACACTGTAACCTTCCATTCGCTAAAGAAAGGTGTTAGTAAAGTTATTAAGTATAAAAAACATAGTTTTATAAATATAAAGTGCGACTTATGATTTATTAAAGTTCTCTCTTTGTAAATTGGATTCAGTTCTGTTCTAAAAAGTGAAATTGAGTGAATGTGTCTGTGATTATTTATCCATTTTATTTTAAGTACATAATATAAACATTAGGTTAACCTAACTAAGTTCCAGTATAACTTACTTTTTGGATTTAATTACTTATTATTATTTTAGTTTTGTTTGTTTTTTGTTTTAATTTTATCTCATCATTTCATAAGTGAGTATTTATTTATTTACTTATATTAAAAATGTCAGACAACAGCGAAGGGCAAGTCGGGATACCACCGGAATTGGAGATGAAAAGCGCCTTAATGAAAAATGCTGGAATGTATAATTTTGGGCAAAATGCTAAGTCTGATTTAAGATATAGAAATTATGACAAAGGGCCATTTCATGTTATTTTGGAAAACATAAATGGTAATGAAATTGGAATAAGTAGGTTACATCCTATTTCAATGGGGAAGCTTTTGTTTTTGAACCATGCCGATATAGCAAATAATATAACAAATATTAAAAAGATTGGCAGAAATAGAGTAAGAATAGAGTTAAATAGCTTGACATCAGCTAATAAATTATTGGAATCTGAAGTGCTGAAACAGAAAGGTTGTAAGGTTTATATTCCTACGTACTTATTAGAAAGAAAGGGAGTTATAAGAGGTGTGGACACTGATTTGTCAGAACAGGAATTAAAAGATATCATTAAGTTACCCGATGGTGGCCATCCAGAAATATTAAGCTTACGTAGAATCAAACGAAAAATAAAAGATGAAAAAACTGGGGAATTTAAATTTATAAATACACAGTCAGTATTCTTTACAGTAAGAGGCCAAACGTTACCGACTTATGTGTACATATATTACGTAAGCTGTGAAGTACATCAGTATGTTCAAAACGTTATTCAATGTCGGAAATGTCTGCGTTATGGCCACTTCCAAGACCAGTGCAAAGGTTCTGTTAGGTGCGACAAATGTGGGAATAAACATGACAAAACAGAGTGTCAGAGCAACGAGATAAAATGTGCTAACTGTGGGGCTAATGATCATACAGCATCGAACCAAACAAAGTGTCCTTTGTTTAGAAAAGAAAAAGTAATAAAACAGCTTATGGCAGAAAATAATATACCATATTTCGATGCAAAAAATTTTTTGAATGGGAATTCTTATGCAGCTTCAGTACATGCTCCAAAACTAAACAATCTACAAGATTTCCCTTCACTAAATAAAACTAATCTCAACAATAATAATGGAACATTTGGTTTAACATCTTTCAAACGGACAATAAAAAGAAAGAGAATTTTATCTCCTCCCTCTCCTAATATTTGTTCAAAAATGGATAAAGATCTTTTTTTCCAACTTCCTGTTAGTAAAAATACACCAGGGGGTCTGATTTCGGCGAACCCATACAGTCCTCCATCACAGCCAAATTCAGTAATCGGCCCAAATATTCAAATAGGGCCAGATACTAGTAAAGATACGGTATATGAAACAGTTTATTCTATTATAAGATATATTCAGAGTAGTGATTTAAAAGATTTGAATGAAGAAAATTTAAAGTCTCTGATTAAAGATAAGATAAAACAATTAAACTAAACGACCATACAGAATATTATTTATAAATATGCATATTTTCAAATTAATTTTTTTTTATTTTTTTATTTTTTTATTTTATTTTTTTAATTTCTCTTATCGCTTAAAAATGCTATTTGAATGTTCAATTCAAATTCAGTCAATATACAAATGTAATAAATATAATTGTCCAAAAATTGCGTACATCACGTTTACATGTATATCACTATTATCTATTAAACCAAAATGTCACATTTACGTATATTGCAATGGAACGCTCGTTCTGCTATATCAAATAAAGGTAGCTTAGAGTACGCTCTTCAATCAGATCATTATGATATTGCAGTTATTAGCGAAACTTGGTTTAAACCAAGAACTATGGTTAAGTTCTCAGGGTATAATATTATTAGAGCCGATCGAGAAGATGGTAAGGCAGGGGTATGCATATTGTTAAAAACAAATATTATATATTCAGAATTACATGGTATTCCACATCTCGACGGAGTCATGTGCGTAGGCGCATCTATAAATTTGAATAACTTTGGTCAATTAAATATTTATTCTTTATATAACTTACCTAATAATTCTTTGTCATTTGAGGAATGGAACGATTTTATGGAAAGTTTGAGCAAACCGATGCTATTATGCGGCGATTTCAACATACACCATGAGTCACTTGGGTCATCATACACAGATGCCCGGGGTCGTAGTTTCATGCAGGCGGTTGAAAATCAAAATTTGGTCTATTTGAATGATGGCTCACCAACTCTAGTTAATAGCTAGTTCAGAATTCTTATTCCGCTTTAGACATTACATTATGTTCCCCATGCCTTGCTCCAGAATTTGATTGGGAAATTCTGAGCGATCCTATGGGCTCTAACCATCTGCCAATTAAAATAACTGGTACTCAGAGAATAGAAGTTGTCCAAACAACAAACTGTAGGAAATGGAAAATGAAGAAAGCAGACTGGAGTAAATTTACATCGTTTATGGAGGTCGTCACGCAGTTGAGGACTGAAAATAATACCAATATATCATATGAAACTTTTATAGAAGACATAAATGAAGCTTGTACTTACTCTATACCCAAATATAGAACATACAATAGCTACACTTCTAGCTTTCAAAACAAACTCACGAAAATTTGGTGGAACGAAAATTGTTTAAAAAGTATAACAGTAAGGAAAGAAGCTTTCTGCACGTATAAAAGGAACCCCAATCTTGACACATTCTTAGCTTACAAACAAAGCAATGCACACGCAAAGAGATTAATTAAGCAAGAGAAACGCAACTCTTGGAGAACGTTTTGTTGCTCACTTAATAAGGATATGCCTATCCAGAACATCTGGAAATCAATAAGAGCATTTAATCTTGGCAGTGTACAGAACCGGTTCTCTGTTAGAGAGGGAACGTGGACCCAGGAGTTCCTAGATAAATTCACTCCGCCTGATGTCGTAAATGTTTTTTTCCCTTCCTCGGAGCATCAAACTGAGCATTTTCTCAATAACCCATTCTGCTTGCAAGAACTTCAACTAGTGCTAAAAAATAATTCAAATACATCTCCTGGTTTGGACAACATACATTATTCCATGTTAAGTCACCTTCCTATAAATGCCCAAAAAGTACTCCTTCTTATATTTAACGATGCTTGGATGCACAGTAATTTCCCTAAAGATTGGAAAAATTATATAATAATTCCTCTTAAAAAGCCAGGAAAACGTGAAAATCATTGCGACTCTTACCGTCCTATATCCTTGGCCTCTTGTATGTTCAAAACATTTGAACGATTGATTAATCTCAGACTCACATGGTGGGTTGAACATCATAAAATTTTACCTGATAGCCAGTTCGGTTTCCGAAAAGGAAAATCTACGTATGATAGTTTATCTCAGCTTATAACAGATATCCAGATATCATTTACTACCAATAAGTCAGTTCTTGCTCTTTTCCTAGACATTGCTGGGGCATACGATAGTGTTCAATTGCCTATCCTTGCCGAGAAATTGTTAACATTAAACTTCCCCCACAAGTTTGTATCCAATATTATTAGTATGTATTGCGATAGACGCATATATTTAAGGATAAACGGAAAGGTGACAGGCCCACAATTAGCACAAAGAGGATTACCACAAGGAAGCATACTCAGCCCACTATTATATGCATTATTTGTTGCCGACATAGACACCATATTAAGAAAAGAAGTCAAAATCCTACAATACGCTGATGATATTTGCCTATATGCAATTGATCAGGATTTAGACGTTTGCAGGACTCGTCTAGATAATGTGGTCTCGCATTTACAAGAATGGTCTCTTCATAACGGTCTTTTTATTTCGAGCGAGAAGTCCAGCTTGTGTCCATTTACTCGGCATAGAAGGGTGCCGTTTAATGGAAGAGTTCTACTAGGTGGTTTACAGTTTCAGCTTACCCACAGTGTACGCTTTTTGGGCTTGTATTTGGACAAATCTCTTAACTGGAAAACCCATGTAAAACATGTAATCACTAGGGTTGAAAAGTTCGTAAACGTTCTACGAGTTATAAGTCATAGAAGGTGGGGAGCTGATCCGAATACATCTCTGTTCTTCCATAGATCTACAGTTAGAGCTATAATAGATTACGGCTCTATATATTATGGAGAATCAAGAAAGTCAGTATTGCGTCCACTCGACTTAGTGCAGTATAAATGTTTGAGATTGTGCCTAGGACTTCTGCAGAGTACTCCTATTGTCGTCTTACAAGCCGAGGCGTGCGAACATCCATTGGATATTAGAAGACAGATCTTATCAGATAGACATCTATGTAAATTACTCGCTTGCAATAGTCCCACATACTCTAAAGTAGCAGAACTCACAATAAAAAATCTCACGCACCGTTATTGGAAGAAAAAGGAGTCTCCATTGTTAACTACCAGTTTCTCTCAGATTGCCCCGTACTATAGTATCATCAACTGTGATCTTATTAAATTTCATTATTCCTTCGATTATTTTGCCCTCACAGAGCCCATTGAGGTACACTATCTACCAAATTATTCAATGACTGACAATTATTCGAATAATTTAGCCTTCCATACATATATTTTAGAAAAATGGCCTGGTTTTAGGTGTATATTCACCGATGGATCTAAGCTAGGTGGTGGGGTTGGTAGCGCGTTTTATGACTCTAGCAAGATTTATGAGAGTTCACTTGCCCTGCCCAAATGGGCAAGCATTTACTCTGCGGAACTATTGGCTATATTGGAAGCAGTAAGATATATAAAAAAACTGAACTCAGAAGATTGCAGATTTCTAATTTTCTCGGATAGTCAAAGCGCGCTGCTGAAATTACAAAATGCATCAGGAAAGCTAGAAACCAATCCATTAATTATTTTAATAAGAGATGAATTTCATAATTTGAAAATTGGCAACAAAACAGCGTACCTTTGCTGGGTGAAAGGTCATTCAGGAATTAAGGGTAATGAGATTGTGGACCAAATAGCAAAACGGGCAGCTGTAAACGGGGTTATGACGAACTGTTATCTCCCTTACACGGACTTAAAACCATATATTAGCTCCAGAGCTCGTCAGAAATGGCAACTTAATTATAATAATAATCCGAAAGGGAGTTTTTATAAAACCTTATTTCCAAATGTCGGCCAAACTCCCTGGTTTAAGCCGCAAGCTACATATAAGGCAGTGTGTAAGATAATTTGTCGTTTGAGGTCAAACCATGGAATATGCAAAAAATATTTGCAAACAATTAATAAATCAGACACTGCAACTTGCAACAAATGTTTCGCAGAAGAAGATCTGGAGCATATCATAATGATCTGTCCATTGCATAAAACAGAGAGAGCTGTCTTGTTTCACAATCTGACTGGTCTGGTACCGCAACCCTTCTCCTATAGAACTTTGCTACAAAGCAATAGTTATAAAGTTTATAAATATATCGCAGACTTTGTAATGCACTGTCAAATAGATATTTAGCGCACTATAAATTGTACTCATATTAATATGGTGATTTAAATCTTATATGTTATAATTTGATTATGGCTGTATGGCGCTTGCTAATGCAAAAAAAAAAACTTCATAAAAATTACTTTTTTAAGGAAAGCATAACCTTACTCCTCCTCCCCCAAAACCTCCCGAAAATGAATTTGCTCGGAAAACTAATTCAAACCAAAGTAATAGGTCTCTTGTTTATGGTTGGTATAAAAAATTTATTGAAATTCATCGGCGGTTTTATGAAGATTCGCAGAGAACAAAGAAACTGTTCAATAAAAACCATTTCGGACCAACCGATTTTCTTCAATCTCGGAATCGGAACATATTTAATTCTATAATTAATATAATTGAAATGCTAGAATTCTGTAATAAACTAAATTGGACTTTAGATGAAAATGTAACCCAAACCCTCTTAAATGAATTTTCCTTTATTTTTTCAAATATATGTAGTTAATATTCTAAGTTTAAAGAAAATTGTTGGAGCCGTTTGTGTGAAAACAAAGTTTGTTCTGTACAAGTCTATGTTGTCACACTGTCTGAAAAAACGCATCCTGAAGATGGGCGAACGCCCGAAACCGGTCGATGACCACAAAATGAAACAGGCTACCATGGAAAATGTCTCTGATGCTTTCCAGCTCTGCGGAACCAACCATCACAACATATAAACATACCGATGAAAACTCGATATCGAAAATTTGACCTGATCACAATACTTCCTTTACGCGAGTAAAAGAAAATAAAAAAGGAACCAGAATCGCGAGAGCAAAAACTTTCTCCTTTAAATTCCTGAAGTATTATGTGAAAAGGGATCGAAAAAAAGCATGTTCCGTTTATTTTCTTTTAAATTTCATGTTTCTTTCCTTCAAAAAGATCTAACTTAATTGCAATATTATTTTTTAATCAATTCTTTCTAATTCGTGGCAAATAGTGGAATTATTATGGATGCAATTTGATAATTCTGCCACCTTTCCTTCAGTAGTTTAAAAGAATTCATTTTTCATATTATTTGATTAGACATATTCAACGAATAAGTGAGAAATGGTCCAATCTTTAATTCAGTTATACCATCCTGAGATGGTACACCTTCGTCTATCCCATCCTAAGAACCGCACCACAACCCTTACATTCCCAACCATGTTGTAAAATGGATGTTGAGGTTCGGTCACAAAAAAAAAAAAATCTTTTCAAATTTTCACCGACGTTTCGGCAAATTTATTGCCTTCTTCGGGATAACAATTTTTTCTTTTTGAATTTCTTCAAAACTTTAGTATAACTTGTGATAAACCATCACCAAGTGTTGCAAACATCAATATTGTTGAGACCCTGAAGAAGGCAATAAATTTGCCAAAACGTCGGTGAAAATTTGAAAAAAGTTTTTTTTTTTGTGACGGAACCTCAACATCTATTTTACAACATCAAAGCGGTCGTAACGAACACCAAAACGCAAATACCCAATTCCACCCATATACATATTCCATTATCTTAGCTGTCTTCAGCATCTCATATTTTGTAATGTTTATTGGCAACTTTAAAATGTAGTATATATATATATATATATAGGCTCGCTTGGGGAGCCGCAATGGTACTCTGGGACATAATGATCATCTTGTAACAGTCATCTGTGCAAACTGATTTAAAATCATTATCAATGAATTTCTGTGAAATATTTTTAATTTCAAATAATTGTAGGGGATAATAATATGAAATTACCAGATTTCTCAAATATTCTGTGAACCAAGAAAATTAAGGTGTTGGCTTAAATTTAAACATTGGGGTTACATTTGTTTATTTGTTTTTTTTGGGGTTACATTAAAGATTAAACAAAACTGTAGTAGAATAATAAAATTTATTCATTTATTCTATTAATATTGGTCACAAGTCAGATTATAATGGTTGTATTGCTTCAATTAATCACAGTCCACTTTGGGACTGAAAGCACACTTTTGTTCTTCAATTATAGTGTATTTTTACTTTCTCTTACTCCTAGTAAGAGGAAGTATTGTAATCGTGTCAAATTTTCGATATCGAGTTTTCTCCGGAAATATCCGTTTTGAGGTCCCCTGAGTCCAAAAAAGTGGTTTTTAGCAAATGGTCTGTGAGTGTGTGTGTGTGTGTGTATGTATGTGAACAGCATAGCTCAAAAACGAAAAATCGTAGAAAGTTGAAACTTGATATTCCGTTTAGGGGTCACCATGGGATCTGACTGTACGTTATCTGACAAAATTCCTCAACCGGAAGTCCCACTTTACTAGTTGGATTTTTTACTTTTTTGCGATTTTCTTTTAAACTGGTTCTAAACTAAACATGCAAAGATCTACAACTTTTATTTGAAACATTTCTCTGGGAAAATTTATTTAAGGGCACTTTTGGGGAGGGGTGGGGTTATATTTTTCTCTAAAGTGCTATCACAGTTGATTATACAATTCTATCATCCAAACAAAATTAATTAGAAATAAATACATGGCCAAAATTCCGAGTTTCAAGAAAATTAGTAAACCGGAAGTGCGCTTTTACTGAACAGTTTTTTCAGTTTTCGACGATCTCATTAAATTTGGTACACAAACTATAAAAGCTGTCAATTATAATTCGGAGAACTGGAGTAAGAGAAAGTTGTGTGAGTGTTTCACACCAGATTTTTTTTTATACAAACCTGGTAGTACATATATATTTCTATGGCAATTTATTTGTTTCCTTTGATATTTGGCCCAAGATCAGTTTTAAGTCTCCCACAATAATATTTTTTGTTTTGTTTTCTACAATAAAAAAAATCATTATTTTCACAGATTGGATCGCAATCTTCTAAATTATTGACGACACCTAAAACGTTGATTAGTCATAAATTAGGGCCAGCAAAGACTGTTGGTCTGAAAAGAAAGAATTCTAATAATGTTAATAGTACAAAGAATTGTCAGCCGTCCATTTCTGATATGTTTGCCTTTCAGCCAAAGTAAATATTATTATTTAGCTGTTTAAATATTACTTTTGTTTCTACTGTAATTTAAATGATTTTTAAATCATTACCTATTTTTTATTTTTCAGAGCAAAACTGAAGATCCAATGATCAGTATTAAATTATGTAGTATTCAATGTTAGTAATTAATGTTTTATGTATACATAAATATCTCATACATTTTTGTATTTTTATACGGTTTTTTAAGAAATTGTTTTTAACAAATAAAAATGCGATAATATTCAATTGTGATGTTAAAATGAAATGAATAAAACTACAATATCAAATTTATTACAAAACGATCACGGATGGTTTAAAAAGAAAAATTATAAATATTTATATTTGATGTTTAGCTGGATGCCTTGTGTCCATGTTTGAAAATATTTGTTTTGTTATAATCTTAACGATAAGAGAAACTTTTCTTTTTTCATAGAGCTCCAAACTGGCAACTGAACATTTCTGTTCAGTTCTTTTTTTTTTTAAATAAAGTAAATTGTTTATAATATAAATTCTTGTGTGTCTAATAATTTGTTATTGATTAATTCCTCAAGTCCTAATTAACATTTAAGTAAACTTTATTTGATCTAGCTAAAATACATATCGTTAGAGGTTTTTCATCATTAAATATAAATAATTTTAAATCATAAATATTTAAATAATATTAACATTCAATTAGTCACTGAAGTTTGGACAGATAAAGTTAATCAGATAATATGGTAATGATGCAATTAAGTGATGCTATACATTGTCTGGTGATATCGTGTTTATAAATAAGTAGATATTTATATATGGATATTTAAATAAATAAATATATATATTAAAATAAATAAATATTATATGAATAAGTGTACATTACATGAATTTGGTAGTTGGACGTTAAGCTCACCTGAAAAAAATAGGCATTACTTTACTTTATATTAAATAAAATAAATAATTTAGATCTGATTGAATTGATATATATATATATGGATAGCCATATGGAGCCAAATAACTTGCAAGAGGTAATTTGGATCTTGTTATGACCGATTAGGCAATAAATTCTTTACTATAACTTACAAATTATTAAGATTATTAAGTAAAGTTTATTTAATGTCATGTTAATATTCACATGGTTCTCCAAGAACTGTTTACTGTAGATAATAATGAATCAGGACTGCAGAGCATCAAGCATTCTAGATCAGAAAAGAAAGTTCTATTCCCTGACATCTTAGTGATCCCCATTCATAATTCAAATTTCTGGAAGGTTTTCTTAACATTACAAAAGAAGTTTAAAATCACCGTAGGCAGTGAAATCAAAATAATTTGTTATTTATAAACCAAACTTATGAAAGATACAAGATTGCAGTAGGTAATTTTATTTTTAAAATTCATGAATAAGAACTATGTATAAATTGTATTATTTTACATCTTCAGTTAGATTCAATTTAATCATCTCATAATTTCTCGGCAAGAAAAGTTTATTTATGGTTAAATAAAGGGTAATTTAATACAGGGCAAAAAAAATTTGTAAAAGTAAAAAATCTTTCGTTTTCTTTTAATGGAGATATTTTTTAACATTCCAAGAATTGTATTGTCCATTCTCTTAACTCTTCGCTGTCTTCTTGAGCTAAAGATAGAAGATAAAGGAATGAAAAAAAAAAACAAGATTCTTTATTATATTAAAATATAATTTTTTTTTTATTCTTCGGAAATGCATAGATTTCCGGAATTTACCTTCTTTTTTTTATCAATATATTACTTCTTTAGCTAATTCTGAATTTCTTTCCTGATGTAATTAAAAATTAACATCTCTGAACGAAATGGGTTGTATCTTATATTTCCTTCTTTTTTTTTTTGCAAATTGAACAATTATAAGATTCGTGGTTTGTAGTTAAGATCTAAAAGTTTAACTTTAAAAGAGAATATTTTAATAAAGACCGTACTATTGTTATCTATAATCTAGAAATGAGCTGAATATGTGGATGGGTCCGTAATGCTGGATAACGTCTGGTATTTTATCCGTCGTAGCATGCATATTTATAGTTTTCCTGACCGGTTTCGGATTTTCATCCATCATCAGAGTAAATTCACCAACATCAGAGACATTTTCCGTGGTAGCCTGCTTCATTTTGTGGTCATCGACCGGTTTCAGGCGTTCGCCCATCTTCAGGATGCGTTTTTTCAGACAGTGTGAGACAACACAGAGCAAATTCAGTTTACACACTCTTACTCTGAAAAAACGCATCCTGAAGATAGGCGAACGCCCGAAACCGGTCGATGACCACGGAAAATGTCTCTGATGCTTTCCAGCTCTGCGGAACCAACACCACCACAACAACTAAATTCACCAGGTTCGTGTAGAGAGGTCACTTCAACTTAATGTTTCTGTTACACTCACACTTGTTGGTTGTATGAGTGTAACAGAAACATTAAGTTGAAGTGACCTCTCTACACATACTCAGTGAATTTACTCTGATGATGGATGCAAATCCGAAATCGGTCAGGAAAACTATAAATATGCATGCTACGACAGATAAAATACCAGATAGAAATGAGTATTTAATGTTAATTCTTTGTACGAAGTACTACTTGGATTGATCAACTAGTTTTCTACTGAAATAAATGGCTCATCGAAGACTAGTATCAGATTCTTATCTCCCTGCTATCCCATTGCTGTAAATTAGGATATATTGAATATAATCAACACTTCTACCAACAAATCTTTGGTACAGCCATGGGAAGTAGCCTCGGGCCTATTCATGCAGATATCATCATGTTAGAATTAATTCATAATTCTATTAAAACACTACCTTTTACAGGTAGTTTACCTTCCGAATATGTTGATGACCGTTTAACAGCTATCCTTAAAGAACATATCCATACCATCAATACCTTTAATCCATACCATCTCCGCTTACAATTTACACAAAGAATAGAAATAAAAAAAAAAAAATTGTTTAGTCATAAGGAGTATCCGTGAAGAAAATGGTTCTCTTATTACTAACTAGTTCATACGTCCTGATAGATTCCTTCATTTCCTTTCCTATCATCCATGTAATCAGAAAATGAACTTTGTTAAATCTCTTTCCAAACATGTACTTCATCTTATCCACCCCGTTTCTATGAGGAACACAAATTGAAATTATCCAAGATATTTAAAAATAATGGCTATCCTCTCCATATAGTACCAAAAATATTATATCAACGATCCACAGCTAATATGACCAACCAAATTCCGTTTACGCCATCACAGCAACTTCCATTATCCTATATCTCTATCCCATACTTAGAGGAGAAGAGAAAACATCTTATTCAATGGACTTACAATAAAAAGGGCTGCCTAACTTTGTTGAGGTGCAAAAAACAGCATTCTGATCTATCCTAAGACAACGCTACTTAGATAAGAGAGAGAGAGAGAAAAAAGCGAGCTTAATTTTGCAAGGAATGTAAATAAAAAATAGCTAAAATCTTCAAGAAATATAACCTTTCCGTAGCTATATAACTCTTTTCTAAACTCAAAGACCTCCACACCCACAACTTTATTATCAGATGTTATTTACAAAATGAAGTTAAAAGTTTACACTGCCCAACTACATACATAGGAGAGACATATCAGTATTTAAAAAATAGACTGTAGCAACATAAATATGACTGTAAAACAAAAAAACGACTGACATGACTACAGCACTTACCAAACTTTTCATAGAACACAAACATGAATTTGACATGGAAAACACCAAAATTCTTTCCATTAACAATAAATAAATAAAAAATATATTAGAAATGATATATATATATATAAAAAAAATAGATATCAATTTCTCCTAAATTTTCTGAATAACATACACAATAGGGCAATGTTTTCTCATCCGCTCTCCTAGCCTATCTCCTTAACACTTAGAGATGGTATATCACAAATGTATATGTGGATCGAAAAATACCTATTATGTCAGTATAATCGGTAGCCTCGATGCCCAATGGTCGCAGTACAGAACCCTCAAAAAAAAAAAAAAAAAATCGGTATCTCAGCAAATGTGCGGAAATGAAAAGGTAGATTGTAAGATCTCTTTCACAAGGCGGCCAAAGTCCATGGTATGTTTAATTAATTCTGATGTTAAGTAATTTACATTCATTCAAAAATTATATTGTCTTAAGTTTGTCACAGCTTCTCAACTTCTTCTACTTAGTATAGCCTCAAACCTGACTCCTAGCAAAAATAAGAGTAAACAAACTTTAATTTGGAAGGAAGATGCATTAATCAATAATCTGGCCCAGATACTATTTATTGCTTGCTTCACTTTTTTATTTTCTTCTTCTTTACTTAATAAAAGAATGAAATAATAATGAAAGAGAAATTAATAAAGTAGCGTGCTTTGTTTGCCTTAAATAGGAAAAATTAAAATACTAAACTTTTCAAGAATATGTCCATACATTTAGAACATAAATATGTTAAAAAAAATTATATATGATCAAATTGAATCTAAAGGAACTCTAGAATTCTCCATGAGAAAATTAATAACGGTCGATTAGATTTGAAAATAAATCGTAAACTTATTAAAAAAAAAAATTTGCTAACTATAGTCATTCCACTAACCTTTGACTTACAGATAAAAGTTATTTAAAAAAAATCCAACGAAATATACTCTTCCTTAGACCCATCAAGAATGTTCCACTAAATTGTCTTCCACAATTTTGATGTACTCAGTATTATTAAATGGTCACTAACTGAAAATAGTAAGTTGGTGAATTAAATATTACCCTTTAAATAAATTGAATCTGGCGGCAACTCATCAGTGAAAGTAATGTAAGGCGCTTGCGCAGACAATAACAGCTGAGAATGCTTTGAATTCGTGCGCCCATTTTACTGGCTTTTTCTCCTAGCAGTCCACTAGTACAGTCTTGTAAGTAGCATCAACGTTAATTAATGGCCAAGATTTTTTTTAAATCTAGAGTTTAATTTTTGTTGTTTGATTTTTCTATTTTTCAAGTTATGATTCGGTAAGCTTAGAGTATGATACAATCATTTAATTGCATGTTTCATTATAAAAGATAATTTTTATTTCAGTAAAGTTTTGGTTAAGGGCATGTTAGTCAAAGAAGACCGTTACAAGTGGACAGCATGGCGTGCTAAAAGTCAATTTTTAAACTTTGTCGAATGAATTAATGTATTTATTCTCGGATTATGAGCTTGTTCGTAATGTATTCAGTAATTAATTTGTGCATTTTTTTAAAGTTTTGTTGAACAGTATTTACGTTGTTTCATATTTATGTGAATGATATATTATTTTAAAATGATCTTATTTATGTTTGATTTGTTTCTTTGTATGGTGCAGGCAGAAACTGGCTATTCATACTGGAAATTAATTTTCATGACTACAATTGAATAAAGGGATTAATAATTATCAGCCAACTTTAATTGAAACAGGGTAAATGTACATTTTTTTTTTTTAATTTTCGTACTTTCTAGACCTTAATTTAATTTATTTAACAAGGTTTTCGTCCTTTTGTTTTTAATAAATTAGTTTGCGACTTAACATCCTGGTGTAGTTATTTTTATAGATTTTCATAAAAAGAAATAATTACCTGCATTTCGGCAATTCTTAATAAAGTTGTTTATTAAAATATTTTCAATTTTTAATTTCATTTTAATAAACTAATTTTCGTGTTATGATTTATTATAATTTCTGATGCGATGTGAGGAAAAAACAGATTTTATCATATAGAATCTAATCGTAAGTACATTTACTACTGTAATAAGATTCCATGTTTGTTCTGGCGTTTGCCAAGTACATGGCATGTTTAAACCTGAATTTTATAAGCTTGCACATTCAGCTGACTTATTTTCAAAAATTGAATAAATAACTGATATGATTTTCATATAATTTTGGCAATACTAATAATTTCTTTCCCTCATTTTCAGTAATTATCCATCTTGATCGCATCGTCTTGTCTATTTCTGGTTCTTTTTATAAAACAAAAAAAAAACTCATCGAAAATTTGACACGTTTACAATACTTCCTCTTACTAGGATTAAGAAAAAGTAATATTTTGGTATTCAATACTAGCATTTACTTATTTTGATTACCTATTTTGAAAAACTTAGATATTTCTTTGCATATTCATGTATTTATAAAAGTCCTGATCTTCGACGAGTTACTATTTGTAGATTAACACAAATTTATGATAAAATTGAGAAACGGCCATTTAAGTTTACAATTTCCCTAAAACTTAGATTCTTTCAAATTGGGTGTTTGAATAGGCTTTCTATGGGTGCTTAACATTTTCAAGTTACAGTATCTTTTGATTGTAATATAATTTAGTTTCAAATTGGAAATCTCATTGTAACATAAACTTGTCTATCTCACAGAGAAGTTCAAAAGGTTCGGTTGCATCCTACTTTTAGTTAGTAAAAGAAAACATTTCTGTTTATATATTGAAATTTATATCACTTTTGAAGATACTCTTTTGCTTTCTAAATTAATTATTTAAAAAAAAGGCTGCTTAAGAATTTAATTTATTATATATTTGACTCTGAATGAATATTATTTTTAGTTATATATATTTTGTGCGAAAAAAAATCAGAAATGTAATATAAAATTGCATTGTTGCTTTAAGAACAATAAATTAACATTCATATAGCTGCATCCTTTGAAGTCAGTCGACATTTCTTTCCTGTTTACTTTAACATCTGATGTTTAGTACCCATTCAGCAGCAGACAGCTTAAATATTCAAACAACTAATTGAAGTAGATATGTCCTTGAACTTGAAAATATTTCAGTGAATATTTCCAATTTGCTTTTTTAAAGTCACATTTAAGAGATTTTTATTAACACAGTACTTAAATTCAATTAGGCGAATTTTGTACAAATGTTTTACTAAAGATTGTGAGATTTTAACATGGTTTAAAGATATGTTTTCGTCCCCCAAGAAAGGTCTTTTTAATCTTTTTTTCCCTTCTAAATTCTTATAATTTAATTAAATGTTAAATATAGAAAAAAAAAATTATCCTTGTTTGAAAAAAATCAGGTTTAAAGAAAATTGCAAAAACCCAAAAAACTCGTTAGCAAAGTGATTTTATTGCTGTCACAATTTTAACTTAATTCTTAATATTCCCGTAAGTACAAAACAGAACAACGAATATGACTCCCTTCGATTTTTTTGTTTTAACATATGGAGTCCCCTTTTTAAAAGTCTATTTTAGTTTTAGGGGATGGATTGTAAATTTTTGGCCAAAAATAAACGGGCGTATAAAAAATGAAAGGGCAATTTTAAGTAAGTTTTCTTGGACAATTACTGAAAACCTTATTTATTACTTACTTATTTGTCTTATCTGACTTAAAACAATAATTATCTGATATTCTTATCTTGGCATTTAGATCTTGACTTGTTATCAGAGTGAATGCATTTTTTGAAGATCAAATTTCTTATTGCAATCTCAAAAATAATCAAGTATAAAATAAAAACGATACTTTGTCAGTCAGATTTAACGATTTCTTATATTATTACAGAACAATGGCATCTTTTACAATTCATCAGGATGAAGAAAATAATGTTCCCAAATTCTGCAAAGCCAAGGATGCATCGCGGAATATGCAAAAAAGGGCCGTTTTGGGTACTATCAATTTAAATCATGAATCTACCAATTTTCGTCCGCCAAGTGATGTTTTAAAAAAAGATATAGTTGATGCTTCAGTTTCTTCTACGGTCAGCTGTTGTCCACCAGAAAGCAAACCATGTAAGTCGCTTATCGTTGAAGAGAAGAGTGCGGAAATCAATGATAAATTGTCAAAGGAAGGAGTACGTGGATTAGAGAATATTAGAAATGTTAGGAGGACTCCGCTTAAAGAAATAAAGGAGGATGAAAGGACAACGCTCAAACATCAAAGCCCTATGTCAGTGGATGCTTCACCAAAACCACCATCGGTGACATCATCATTGTCTAGAAACGTTTATGCGGTCACAGTAGATCCGTTGTACGTGTGTCCACCATACAATCTGGATATTTACAATTATTTGAAAACATTGGAAACACAGTTCAAAGCGAAAGCGTATTACATGAAACGCCAACCGGACGTTACTTACGCAATGAGGACCATACTTGTAGATTGGTTAGTAGAAGTTGGCGAAGAATATAGGCTTCATAATGAGACACTGTTCATGGCGGTTTCTTTAATCGATAGATTTCTTTCATCAATGGCTGTTGTAAGAACTAAATTACAATTGCTCGGCACATCTGCCATGTTTATCGCTGCTAAATATGAAGAGATATATCCACCTGAAGCTTCTGAATTTACCTATATAACAGACGATACTTATACAAAGAAACAGCTGTTGAGAATGGAACATTTAGTGTTGAAGGTATTGTCTTTTGATCTTTCCTCGCCGACCGCTTATACATTTATATCACACATATCAGCTGTGCACAGAATTCCTGAGAAAGTAACCTTTCTCTCTATGTATATCGCTGAATTGTCGCTATTAGAAGGCGACCCCTATCTAGAATATACACCATCAGCTGTTGCTTGTGCAGCGTTAATTTTAGCCAACCATTGTTTAGATCAAACAGATATATGGCCGCAGGCGATCGCCAAATCAACTGGATACAGTCTCAGATCACTTGGCACGTTGATCGCCCATCTTTGTGATACGCATGCTAAATCTTTTACAGCTCAGCAGCAGGCGAGTCGTGATAAGTATAGTCGAGATAAGTATCATTATTCGTCACAAGTACCAGCTAAACGATTGGTTATCAGAGATCACTCTGGCTCTTCATGATGCGTCTCGCTACCCGTTTAAACTTCTTTTAAATAACTCTTTTTATTTTTTTAATTCTTTGTGTACATTAACTAACAATTTTTTTTGACGAAAGTGTTTTTATTATTAAAAAGCACGCATGACAGTTTAGATTATTTAATTGTAACTTATTTATTATATATATAATTTTTTAATTGCTTTTTAAAAAAAAAAAAATTAAGTTGAGATAATGCCGTTTATTAATTTTTTATTATGAACTTCATTGTAATTTTATGTATAAAAACATTGTTTTTGTAATTTTAATGGAATGTAAAAAAAAAAGAAAGCATAAAATTGTAATGATTTGTTGTTATGTAGTTAAAGTAACAACAAAGAAATATTTACAATTGCAGAAGTATAATCTCTAGAAGCAAACATAACAGAATTTGGTTAAAAGTAGTGAAATAAATTTTAATACTAATCCGAATTGTTCAAACAAAAAGTACTTTTATTTTGGGACCTGATTGGGAAAATTGTAATGGAGCAAAAGATAAAGTCCATCATTCCTTTTTTATATACAAAAAAATATATATATATAAACATAAGACTTGTAATATGTTAATTAGCGGAGCCAGTAAGTTGGGTATCCAATGTTAATTTTTGTTCAATTGTTAGTTCTTTAAAGAAATTAATATAAATGTACTTTTTAACTGTAACAGCTAGTAAAAGCAGCAGCGAAATATGGAGTGAGAGAAAGATTGGGCGAAAAGGGAGAAAGAAAAAGTGTTATCAATAAATAAACGTAAAACATAAAAGAAATACATAAATTTTAATTTATTTTTGCATTTGCCACATTATTAACTCTGCATTTTCTGAAGGTGCCTCAGTTACTGATTTCGCTCATCTTCTGCAAAATATCTGAAATTCTGTCCGTCATAATCCACCTTCCCGTTTCATGGCCTTTTTATTCCGCTTCAGATTTTTTTATTCAAAATGAGAGAGCTCAGTTTATCAAGTTCTTGGATTAAAAATCCGAATCAGGTTAGAAAACAAGAAAAAGTATAACACTGTTGATGGCGATACCAACACCCGAAATGAAAATGTGACATATCTTAATTTAAATAATTAAATTGAATCACTAATAAGGATTCATTACCTTTCTAATTGCCTATCGGCGAAAGGTACTGTGAGAAAATAAAGTGGAATAAGATAAAAAGATCAATTCTTCAAATTTTCTGTTTGATTTAAATAAGTATACCTTATAATTGGAGACATATAAGTGTTATCTAATGTAAGGCAAGATACACATATTTTGAAGAAAATATTTCAAATTAAAAGAAAACGGTTAATAAAAAAAAACAATAAAATAAAATGGACGTTTGTCATCCTTGGCGGATCCGCCAGAAACTGGACTTAAGATGAACTGTCCAATTTTGTTTGTATTTGAATAATGCTGTACACACCTTACACAACATAAATTATAATGTAAAATTGTTATAAATAAAAAAAGTCTGATAAGATTTTCTAGTAGTACTGAAGAATTTATTGAAATGATGACATTGGAGTATCGGTGGCCATCATTCCAACTACTGAAAAATGAAAAACATGGTATGTTTACATTTAAGGAGATACGATGCGAAGATTTCAATCAATTCTTTATTGCTTTTAAGATACATCTTTTAGCTGGAGTTGAGTGTACCTATAGACAAGAAAAAAAAATAAATAAATAAAAAGAAGAGTATTATAAAGCAATGGCATAGGGATTTACAAATGAATTCTAAAAAAATAAAATACGAAAATTAAAAATAAAATTACATTCGATTTATTAACTTCGAAAATAATAATTTGTCAGCTAGATATTTAATATGAACTTGCTTATTCTTTCTAAAGCCTAATAGCATAAAAATAAATACTGTTCACTTGG
Source organism: Triatoma infestans (assembly GCA_011037195.1). NCBI lineage: Eukaryota > Metazoa > Arthropoda > Insecta > Hemiptera > Reduviidae > Triatoma > Triatoma infestans. Next base: position 68,009 of record JAAEAF010003168.1, on the reverse strand, counting down.
GAGGAATTAGTTAAAACAAATAAGGAATTCAACCTATCCATATCATTTCATTCATTATTTTTATGAAAAATAGGCTTTAAATAAATATCTGGCAATTGGGCCAAATCAGACAAAGGAAGGGCTCAAGCGTTTGCCAAACATTCTGCTACAGTGTTGTGGTGGTTGGTTCCGCAGAGCTGGAAAGCATCAGAGACATTTTCCGTGGTAGCCTGCTTCATTTTGTGTGAAACTAAGTTACTCTCGAGTCTGTGTTGTCACTGTCTGAAAAATGCATCCTGAAGATGGGCGAACGCCCGAAACCGGTCGATGACCACAAAATGAAGCAGGCTACCACGGAAAATGTCTCTGATTCTGCTACAGTATTTGAACGTCCTCATGATGTGCAAGACGAAAATCATACAACGAAATCAGTCCGAATCTCGATGTTCCCTTACAACTATCTCCACCTTCTAAACATTTCACTCCTTCTAAGCTAAAATTCACTATCCATAAACTTCCTCTTCAAAGATCTCCAGGCTTCGACCTTATCACTTCAAAAATATTACGACATCTACCACGCAGAGCAATAATTCACCTGACTTATCTTTGCAAGGCAGGACTACGTTTTGCTTACTTCCCGATAGACTGGAAATTAGCTGTAATCTTACTGTTTCATAAACCCGGGAATCCTAAACATTTACCATCATCATACCGCCCGATTAGACTACTTTCCCTTCTTGGCAAAATGTTTGAAAAATTACTTCTAAAACGACTCTATCCCATCTTTCAACATTCTCAGACACTCCCAGATCATCATTGGCTTCCGCAAAAATCATTCCACTGTACATCAATGCCACCTACTAACTGACTAAATAGCTTCTACTCTAGAAAGCAGAGAATACTGTTCTGCAGCTTACTTGGATGTGGCTCAAGCTTTCGGTAAGTGAGGCATCCAGAACTTCTATATAAACTAAAACTATTTCTTCCCTTCACTTTCTACTTAATCTTACAGTCATACTTAACTAACAGATATTTTGCGTGAGAGAGAAGACAGTTATATTTGACATCTATCTCATCAAGATTGGTGTTCCACAAGGACGTGTACTGGGACCTATTTTATACATTCGACATAGCACTTTCAAAAAAAACTCTAACGGCGATCTTTGAAGACGACACTGCCATTCTTTCACGACATGCCAACCACTCACTTACAATGACATCTTGACGAAATACAACATTGGTGCAACAAATGGAGAATCAAATTAACAGTCTAAAATCTACGGACATGACATTCACACTATGTAAACGTACATGCCCAACACACACCGCGCCCGGAGAACTATATTACTCGCTATCTTGGACTCCAATTAGCCGTCGAATAACTTGGAACCCCCCACACCATACTTAAAAGCAGGCTTTGAATCGGAGATTTCGACAGTTACGTCGGAAAACTGAACGACAACCTCTACAACTTGATACTAATTTACAAAACTATAATTCGACCTACATAGCTGTACGGTTGCGAAGTTTGGGGTTCTACTAAACCTTCCAACCTATACAGAGTACAAGCTTTCCAATTTAAATTTCTACGACACATTACTGTCGTTCTACACGTCTCAAATCTTACACTAAACACTGACCTCAACATACCATTCGTGACAGACCAAGTCACAACCAAATACAAAAAGTTTCATGAAACACAATCACAACATAACAATTCTCCCAACTCCAACTTAAGATTGCTGCAGAACAAACTAGGAGACTGAAAAGGAAGTGGCCTAGGATAACCTTCGCAAACAAACGCCCTAACAATGGCACGAGTGTCATCACTGGCTGGCTTCCCCACTCGAGATCCTCAGCAGTGAGCAATAGCAACTATTGTTATCTTATTTAACAGATTTTGCTTATACAATAAATAAATTTAATAATAATAATAATAAATATCTTGGATATCTCTAAAAACAGGGCATATTATAAAAAAATGTTTAAGATCGTCAAAGCAAATATTACGAAATGGGCAAGGGAAATTGGATCAAAACTAAACTTCGTGTCATTACAATAAATGTAACAGTTCTATTGCAATGCAATCGTTGCTGACTACATATTCTTTTCTTACTAATAAGGCATTCCGTTAGTAAATAATTTTCTCCCCAACCTAAACTAGAGATGTTTTTATAAGTGGAATTATAACTTAAGGAAATAGCTTTAGATACATCCTGATTAGATTGTTACAAAATGAATCGACTAGCTGAGAGAATTTGCTATGTAATGGTCCTGGGTCTTGAGCAAGCCACACATCATCAGCGCCAATTTCATATAGATGAACCCAATTAGGTATGAGGCCCAATTAAAGGGTATATTTACATTGTTATGTTACTCATAATCTATTACAGCAGATCCGACGATGCGAAGATTTCACTAGTATTTAGTAGCAGCCTTCAACTGATATTAATTTTTTTCAAACTTTCCATTAAATATCTTTCACTTCTTTGAAACTTATTTTTCTTGAAAAAAGTCGTACTTTAGGAAAGTAATGTGATGGCTTCCCGCTTATTTCCATTTTCACCTCTTTAGGAAACTGTTAAAAAAAAAAAACAAATTCAAATAAGTAAGATTTACAAGTTCAAATATGGGCTATGACAAACGAGGCTTCCTGGGTCGGGCTACTTATTTTGACGCCACTTGATTCGCGACCTGGGAATCGCCACCCATAGCCCCAAGGCTCTCCAAGGCCAGTTGAATAATTGAAGTCGAAGAGTTAGCAGCTGTAGCCTACCTTCACCTATGTAACCGGAAAAAAATTAAAAATAGACGGTTTTGGGTTCATTCCTTATTAAGAGAGATAAAGGAAACTAGTTTCTTCTATTGCATCTTCAGCTCAGACAACCTGGTAAAGTTTCTTCAACTTCTACAATATCTTCCCAAGCGTTCTTCTTCATATCCCTGTCCGAGTACTCACTGTACTCAACATCCCATATAACAGGGCGCTGTTGGATTTCAATTATAAAGGGTTCCACATCAAGCATTTCCATCGCTAAGTCCGCTTCCTACGACTACGTGTGACAGACTGATTAGAAATCCACAGCGCACTGGGTGGCGCCACCGATGGGTCGCGGGTTGAGTCGCCGATGGTCGACCGGGTCGCGCCACCTGTACAGTGGCGCCACCCAGTGTGAACGCCCAATTGTAAACTGTCTTGATGATTGGGTCGCGCGACCCAGGAAACCTCGTTTGACATAGCCCTTAGAGCTTTTTTTAAAAAAAGACAATCAAAAAACAGTTTTATTACTTTAGACAATTTATTGTTTACTTTTATGTACATAATTCAGAAACATACATAAATATATTAAAAGACTAGTTATTTTAACTAAATTAACAACTATTTACAAATCATTTGAAAAAAATAGAAACACTTTTTTTAAAAAATAAAAAATAAACTTTCTGGAATCTCATTATATTGGCACATTGTTATATTTTTTAAAGAAAGGAACTTAAAGCAGTTCATAATTTGTTTTTAAATACTTGTACTTAGAAGAGCAAAGGATTACTAATTACGTATTTTATCAAAGGATAAACTTCAAAAAACTATTAATAATTAAATAAATAATTTATTTCCCTAAATATTTATCATTGCAAGTTTGCACAGTTTTAAAAGAGATAATTTTTTTTTTAAGAGAATGAATGAGAATAGGTTCTTGAAGCCTATAACTTGAAGATAAACTTTAAACTGAATTAAAAAAAAAATATTGTATTCAATTATAGGAAACAGTTTACAAAAAATAGTCGACAAATTTAAAGCAAGAAGTAATATCTTGATAGCTACAACTTCAAATATATTAGAAATTTAATGCTACATAAGTAGTACAGGCTCAGTGTACCTTAACACTCAACAATCCAATCTAGAGCCTTAATTTGTTTAAATATATTTTAAAATATTCATTTGCACATTAACTGATCAACCTATTTCTGAATTATATACATTTACTGTTTTGGAATGCATTATATAATTCAGAGTTATTAAGTAGTTACTCATTTTTTTTCTCTATTCTACTCCAAAGGATTCAAGCTTTATTTTTCGTCTCTGCAATTCACTTTTGATAAAATTACTAAAAGTTTTATAAGCTTCTTCAATATTATCATTTATAATAATTTTATGGAAATTGCCTTCAATTTCACCGTAATCCATTTCCAGTTTGGCTCTATTCAATCTACGATTCAGGCTGTCTTCGGTTTCAGTGCCGCGTGCACGCAATCGTTTCTCTAGCTCAGCCATTGTAGGCGGTTTTATGAATACTAATATGGGATTTAGGTCAGTCTGTTTTACCTGTTTTACACCTTCCATTTCAATATCCAATATGCATATTTTTCCGGTTTTACAAACTTGACATACTGCATTGAAACTGGTACCGTAAGTATTACCAGAAAATGTGGCCGTCTCCAAGAATTCACCTCTTTGTATGGCCGCTTTCATCTCTTCCTGTGTGGTAAAATAGTAATGTACACCGTGTACTTCACCGGGTCTTGGTTTTCTGGTTGTATGTGAAACCGAGAAACCAAATTTTGATGGATATTCCTTAAACAGACGTTCTATAAGAGTTGATTTACCAGAACCTGATGGGCCACAGACCACCAACACTTTGGAATCCTCACCACAACAGACCAACTTCAATTTCAGATCTGTAATTAAGATGAAATTTAGTTTATTACTGAATATAAATATGAAGTACAGAAAGATGATAATTAATCTGCACAATACGGGAAGAAAGGGAATAAGTTATTTATTAATAATCTTTTGTTTAAAATGTCTGCAAAGTCCAATCCATTGTCACCTGTGATTATTGCAGCAACCTTGTCTATGTTTATTTCTACATGTGGTTGAATGTTCGAGGTAAGTATAGGAACATGCACTTGATATCTTGAAATGTGAGTAGATTAGATTTCTTCAAGACGATAATGCACTGCGACCTGAAAGATCTATTGCCTTCTCAGTATGTACTTCCCGTCACCAGGTAGTGTTCTCTGTTACAGATCTTGTTTCAGTGAACTGTAGAGGCACACAAGAAGAGAGACTCGAAGAGCTGTACAGCAGGACTCGGAGCCGGGACATCGGTGTGGAATTCCAGCAAGCTATCACTGATCTAATCTTTTTCCCTTAAATGTGTGTTTATGTGGATTGTTTGTCAGTTCAATGCTGTTCGCGTTGCCAGGCTGGAATGTTCGCAGAGATGCCATGATCTCAGAAAAATGAGCTTTTCACTGCGCAGGTATTGTCGGATTTTTAACGAACTCAGCTTCTTAATATCTGAAATTTTAGTTCATTAAATCCTCACATCTCAACTTATTCTGATTATTTAAATGTGTCTGTAAAATAAACAATGTACTTAGTGGTTGACTTAGGAGCTTTCTTAATGTTGGTCGCGCCTACCCTGACTTGTTCACACCTGGACCTATCTCTGTGTCTACTGTGTAAATGTCGGTAAATATGGGCACCCGAAGAAGTGGCTAGTTCATTTCATTATTCAGAGAAATTATGGCAGCCAAACAGTCTGTCTATACAGGGAGTTATTAGTGAGTTTATTCCAAGTTACCTCCCCCAAGTAAATGTGTTATTTAAGATGAAAAGCATGATTATGAATCAATATTTAGGAACAGTTATATTTTATAATTAGAAGAATGGATAAAAACGGGAGTAGGTAATAATAAATACATTTGATAGAGGTTAATGAATTTCAATTCATGGCTTACATACAGAGGCAATAAATAACATATTACCGTCATAAGGCAGGAACCACTCACCTTTTGAAACATCTTTGGTTTTCACAGCTTCTTTCTCCTTTAATTTTACATTAATATCTGAAAAACAAAAACAAACATACAATGATTATTCACACAATCTAATTTGGCGTGATAAAATCTTTGCTATAATCATAGGAAAGGTAGGAATTCTACGAGGATATTCATTAATAATTAAAAGAATACCAGTTATGTTTGTACCATTCAGAAATATCATCTATATATAGGAAATTATATTCAAAACTTATGTCTTACAGAACATTTAACTTTAAATAAATACATAAATTTTATTTTTTAAACTCCCAAGTTTAAAATATTAATGGCTTTACTGGCAATTTCACTTAAAAATGCATTTTCGAAATGCAATTCTCTTCACGAAATCCAGAACTTTCCTCCCTTTAGATCTATATTCACAAGCAATCAAAGCGCAACCATCTAGTTTTCCAAAAAACAAGGAATACTCTAAATTACTAATTATTGAATTTATTGTAGTAAAGTGATGCTCATCAATAAATTACATCAACTGTATGTAACAAAAAGTGCATCTTCTATTTCTTTTCTCTTATAAGATTGATCTCATGCCAGCGTAATGGCGCAAGAAGAAATTCAATTTATTCTTGTAATTTCTTTTAGCTGTGTATGTTTCTTATAATTTGATTTTTCTTAGCTCTTTGAATTTATTGATATGTTCTTCAGAAAACGATTTCGACACAAAACGAATATGGTTCAAAAATTTTATTTACTTGTAGCCTAACTTGCATGACCTATAAGTTAAAATTGTGAAAAAATAATTTCTGTAAGTAAAATTATCTAGCAAATAATAAAATCTATAATTTTCATGTTTCTCTCTTCAAGAGCTGTTTATGTATGATTCGGATTACAAGAAGTAGATCCATGACAATTCCTTCTTATTTTGTAAAAATTATTTGATCAATTCAGCAGGGCATTCCGGTCTAATAATGATATCATCTTTAGATGTTAGAATATGCACTTAAATTTACTTAATTTTATCACAAGGTATAAAACTGCTCATTTTGTTTAGAAAATTATTATTTTAATTTAACATATTAGCTTAAACTTAATGCGGTATTGTTTAGTTTGGTTTCTTTGGGCTTGTAAAAACCTAAGAAAATATTAGCGCAGTAGTTGTAAACTCACGATTTAGTGTACATTGAATGAAACAATTTTCTAATAAATTATGAAAAAATTAAACAACCTAGTCTGGATAATTTACACTTGGATAATGAGAATTAAAAAATATTATACATATCATATAAATAGTTATATATAAATATACTTATATTTATAATATAAATAGTTATATATACTATGTAAATATATATATTTAAATTATATATAGGTATATAACAGAACTTTATTATAAGGCATTATTACTAAAGAATATACAAGATATATAAACTTAAAATAGAAAATTGATATCCATAAGAGAGCTTGATCTTGAAATCAATCAAATGTTGGGCCACTACTTAGTTCTTCATTGTACAATATTTTACATAGCAGAATAAAGCCAAAAAAGAGACAAATGATGAGTCAAAGTTAAACACTGATGCTATTATAAACAAATTTATAGTAGCATAGCTATTAGTACATTATGAGTACAATTTCAAATAAACAATTTTTTTTTTCTGCAAAGGCTGACTCAAAAGAAAGGAACTATAATGAGGTAATATTTTCATTATTCGAGTTTCTAACTGCAGATTAACATTGCTTCCTGAAGTTCCGGCCGCTTTTTAAACGAAAAAAAAATAGCCTCTAAGGGTACACTGTATCTTCTCGAGCGAAATTTCCTTTAAGAATTTGAGAAATTAGCCATCTGATAACTTTTAGAAGTACAATCTGTTGTTGAAAATCGTTGGAGACCGAAACTCACAGCTAATAAATTAAATTCTTCAAGAATATGGAAGCATCAGTGGATATGTGAGAAGAATTTATTTAACTACGTTATAATACATACAAATCCTTATTCATGCTTTTTAAACTAAAGAAATAAATTTGACTTCAACTATAACTTAAGATAAATGAACGAGTAGAAAGAAAGAAGACTGGATCGTGGTACTCTTAATCTAAAGTAATTCGATTGGAGTTAACTTTGAAACATTTGAAAAACTGAGATTTTCAAATAAAATAAAGAAAAATCAATATAGGTTGTCTTTTTTGTTTTTTGTGTATTTTTGTAAAAAAAAAAAAATCTAAAATACAGTAAACGGCCAAGATTTAATTTTAGACAATTTAGGCCAGAGGAATAGAAAGGACTATTAGTACCACATTTCTTGAATAAACAGAGGGCTAGGAGTTGTAGTTGAATGCTGGAGGAAACACTCGCTACACCGTCCCTCCGTAGCAGATGCCTCTGTAAGTTTTGCGTGCAGAAATTGTTCTGCACTCCGTTTCTCGAAATTAGGTAGTAATAATGGTATGTTGTGTCCCATGGTGGGACATGTTTGCGGGCCAGCACCTGTTCAAAACAAATCATAATCAGGATAAGGTAGGATTAAAAAATTTTTTTTTTTAGTGTACTAGATGCTTAGAAGAAGGGATTTTTAAAAATTAATGTTCTTTTTTCCTTATTAGTTACGATTATTTACCAGTGTAACAAAAGATTGTTTCTTGAAGGAAGGAAAATTCAGGAAGTTTGGACAGTGCAAAATATAAGATTAAAAGTTATTTTAAAAGGATTTCGGTATCTAGGATGATCGTATCATTATAGCAAAATTCTATTTCAAGTGAACTAAAATGTACGAAGATTCAATAGACGTTGTGAAAGCTCAATGTTACGATTGTATTTTGCATTCTTCTAGTATCTTCATAAATTAATTTACTGTTGCATATGGATAGATAGCTGTAAAAAGTCTTTACAAAGTAAGCTAAAATATTAAATAATTATGAGTACATACAAAGTAAACATAATTCCATGAATGATGGAACTGTAACTGTAACTGCATAAAATACTTTTATTATAAAAACTAATAAATAGCACACTTTTTTTGATATTTTTTTTTATAGATTTTCCAACACTATTTCTGTGAAATAGTTTGACATCAATAAATATTAAGATTAAAGAAAGAAATATTATTTTAATTTTGTTTCAAAAGAACATTCCACATGCAATCCTAAAACTGAAATCCAAATGGAAACGCATCCGTTGGTATTTGAGTAATTATAAATGCATTCACCAAAAATTATTTCTATTTGAAGTAATATAAAATTATTTTAAAAATACAGTGAACTAGTGTAGTGCAAATAAATCAAGCAAAACTTTTCTTCTTTAGTGAATTTAAAACAATCAATTTCATCGCCAGCCATAGTATAACATTTTCAATATACATTTAGTAAAGCCTCTCCCTGTGCCTCTGCTTAGTTTCTGCATTTAAGCACAATTAGTAAGAGATTAATGTATATATAGATGATATAAATAGATAAAAAAAAAAATGAAATAACCATCTGAAATATTACAATATAGATTAATAACGGTGCTACATAACTAGAGTTTGGTTTTTAAATTATAGACAAAATGAAGAAAGTAGAAAAACATACATAAGTACTTTTTGCTATCCAAAGTTAGGCCGAAAATTTTGAAGCACACATATTCAAGTTGGGAAATATTCAAGTTGAGTGCATTAGAGCGAAAGATCTTGAAAATAAATAAGTGCTATGACATAAAATGATCTTTGTTTTGTACATACTGCATAACATAAAGAGAGATAATCTTCATAAATGAAGATTAATTTTTATTTACAACATAAAAGAAAGAAGCATTAATTTGCTTCAAGAAAAATTTGTTTCTATTAGATAGTGTTAATATGATTTGCCCTTTCCATGTACTCGTATTTTAAACACTATCCATTCTAGAATATTCCAGTTATGGACTATTAAATTAAACAATCAATCAAATACCTTTGCTAGTACTATTCAAATTTACATTTAATACAAATTTAAATAATAAAAGCTCCTTTCACCTACTTCCACTACTTCACAAATGTTTTAAAGAAAATGGATCAAATTGTCGACAATCTACAACCGAGAAAGAAAGAAGTTGTTTACCCGCTTATAGGGACGAAAAATAAAACTAAACTATTTCATGATGACCTGATTTTTAAGAACAATATACATATTTGTTTATTAACACAAATTTCCTACACTTACCAGCTTCTTCGCTGCGTGACTGAGACACCGTTTCAACACCATCCAACTTAATACCTGAAACCAATGAAAATAGTAAAATTACCACGAATTATACTAAAGTACTGTCTAATCTTATTTTATCCACCCTCCTGTTACAACTTAACGATTTACATAGATAAAATGCATATGTGAAACTAGATAATAAAAAAAAAAGGGACAATCTTTTTAAGTACATATATGAATGGCCAAATAAAGAACATAAAATATTTCTAAACTGTCCCTTCAAGCATGCTAGTAATAAAAGTAAGTAGCAAAAAAGAAGTCACTTCCATAATAATTCAATTATATCAATGAAAATCAGAATTTCCAGGTAGGATTTTAGGTCAAAAGGTACAGCTGTGAATAAAACTATTCCAAATCATGTACATATTTCTAAAAGAAACTGACTAAAGATGGGGTTGAGACCAGTAAATGATTCAAATGTGTACTAAGAGATATTTGTGATACTAGACTATCAAAAGACCATCAAAGAGACAAGGTCATGTTTTCTTACAAGCGATTTAAATACAACTGGATCAATAGAGAGCTTTATGAAAACAAGGGCATTAGGAAATGTGAGAAGAAGATGATTATCTTCCAAAAATAAATAAATAAAAATAAAGCTATTCCTTAGTAGTTAGATTCTAGCAGAAACTTTGGGATTCTTAAATAAGAAGATGGTAGGTTATATAATACTCTTCCCTCGACTTACAGAATCAAGAAATTAATAATAAGTCGCGAAAAGGTAGAATAAAATCGTCAATAGTTTTAGAAACACTGTAAAAACCGAATGACTGAGGGCATGAGATTTTAAAATACACTGCAAAAAAGAATTTTGTTTAGAATGATATATATCTTAATTATTAGAATAAAACAAATAATTACCGGGTGTAGAATCATCACTACTGCTCATTTCTAATTCACTACCAAGGTCTTCACTTATATAATAGGTAAATTAATCCCGAAATGTCACCTATTCTCCAATATACTCTTGTTTATACTAACAGTGTTGCCGACTTTTAATGCGAAGTTTCGTAAAAATAGTTTTTTAATTTTATTGTAAGAAAAATATTGAACTAATTTTAATAATTAATGAAGTCTATAAGGGATGTAGAATTGAAATAATAGAATTTTTAATATTTATTAAAAAATTCAAATGTTTAGCAGATGCTAAGAAGAGCGCTATCTAAATCCCACCCAGACTGACGTCACGACTCAAGATGGATGCCAGGCCTCTACAGGCTAGTAGCTCACTGAGGGGAGTAGGAATTTGTAGGTGTGTCATTTAGTCTCACTGATATAATGTCGTTTCATTCAATATATTATTTAGTTCAGGGTGTTAAGTGTACGGGCGCGATTGTGCCGAGTACAGCGCGCGTGCTGTTCGCGGGTTCGATGTGCATTTCTAGTTTAAAATGTTGAGTTAAAATTTTAAGTTCGACCGTCCTTACAGAGTTTTGAAGGCAGCCTTTATATTTGTTGGTTTAAATGCCCTTTTGAAGATTGTTATTGTTTTTGTCGGCCGCGCGTCTGATCCATTTTGGAAGTCGTTCAAAATGTGGAACATGATGTGCGACGTGATGCCGACCATATCGGAAGACAGCATCAGTCAGCGGAGCTCCCAATTCTCCGGTGAGGATGCCAATTTTGAACAGCTAATGGTTACTATGCTGGACGAAAGGGACAAATTAATGGACAGCCTACGTGAGACCCAGGAGCGTCTATCTGAGACTGAGGCTAAATTATCAGAAGTAGAAAAAGAGAGGGATTCATTGCAGAGACAGATCTCTGCCACCCAACCTCAGGTGAGTGAGTTACTACGAATCTACTATCACCATTCACAGACATACGCGCGCATACCGACATATATGAACGCCCCACTCAGCCCATTGCAGCCGATTTGCAGCTTTATTGATTCATTCCCTTAACCAAGCTCTAACTTTGTATTCTTAGTTTTGTGTTGTTTAGAATTTATCATCCTAATAAGTTATAGTTGCTCTACATTTGATCAATGAAATAATTTTCATTTTCGTAAGCACCTGTCCCCGCTACCTTGAAGGGGTTGAACACCCCGTGCTTAGCTAATTAGATATCATTCTTCTAATAAATTTGTAAATATATATTCTTTTATCAAGTTTGAATCGTTCTATGCCTATTAATGAGAATTAGTGAAGCAGTATTCTTAATACAATACCGAATTGTATGACCCTTTTAGGTTAGGGTGATCTAAGATGAGATATTACAGCACTTTTGGTTTAGTCTGTTATTTTAAATTTGTTGCCTGAGTTACCTTATAAGTTCATGTACATTTCTTATCATACTACTGATAAGCGGGAGGATTACTTATTTTTATTTGTTCATAGAAACCATCTTTTAAATTTTTTATCGTTTTGACCTCTTTGCACACAGCTGTAAAGTTAGATTCCCTAGTTAAAATGATATTACTTTGTACATAGATTCTAAGTCTTTCAGATTCATATAGAAAACTTTTGGCCCCCATTTTATTCTGTTATTTACCTCAAAATTTGTTAATTATTTTCTAGGGCAGAACTTGTGCACGTTTACTCAAATTCGTTTTTACAAAACCTGTAAAGCAAAAAAAAAAAAAAAATTTAACAGCAAGAAAGTGAAAGTGAATATGTATTACATTTCTAATATATTCTTTTTTTTTTTATTTTTTTTTTTTTTTGTTGATGAACGCTTCATCGTGTCCTGCGCTGTGACTTGGAAGTCCAAAATCACGCCATTTTTCTATACAAAAAAGGGGCCAGGTTTTTACACATTGGTTTTCTTAATTCAGTTATTTGCTAAAATTTCTTGAATTCAATTGTAAGTTGTAAAAACAGTTGTACTGTAAGTTGTACAAAAATTTAACTAGAATCAATTTGAAACTATTTAAAATTTAAATTAAATAAAAAAGTTATTAATTTTTCACAATTGCTTTGATTAAAAGTAAAACCTATAAAATAACTTTATAGTAAAACCTATAAAGTAACGCAAAAATTGAGTTAGTATTCTTACGTATATTGGATTTTCTAGCTATGGACATAACATTTCTTGATTCAGTTTTCGTGTACCAGAAACACTACAATTAAGTGATTAATTATTGACATTTTTTATATATTTCTTTGATGTCAGATCCAGAATTTGTTTTCAATGATGCACTTTGTGTATTTTAGCTATAAATTGATTTTATCGTTATGATGTTAACATATTGGTCTATGTAGAACATTAAAAATTATTCAATACTTATATCTTTAATTATGTCTTAAAGTATAAACTTTTTAAAATGTTTACAGCTTGCGTTCCATGAATGTAGTTTTATAAATTAAATCGATTAGTACATTCATCTATTATCAGTGGATTTTTCTGATCACATTCTCATTATCTGTATACATAACATTTTAGTAGGTAATGGCATCTAACGGAAAATACCCTTAGTTCTAATTTCAAGATAATGAAATTTACGTTATATAGTTATTAGTTTACCTCAATTTAAGCTTGATTGATACTGGAAAAAAGAATGTATTGTCAATTATTACACTTGGATTGATTGGTACTTAGAATTTCAATTTTTAGTTATTGTTTATTTATTACCTTCTATCTGTCATTCCCCTCTACGTTATAAATAAATAAATAAATGCTATGTTTTCAAAGAATTCTTCGCATATTTATGTGGTAAAAACATACCAAGGTATTGTCAGAAATATATAATTAGATTAACACTTTTTAGGATTACAGTTATGAGTTGCTAAAACAAGGTTGTTAACTGACACGCTAATATTTTTCGTATTTTTGAAGAATTCTTTTATTATTTTAATTTTCTTATGTTTCCGATGATCATGCATCCTTATTTTGGACTATTGTCATTTATGTTTATTTTCTGTCCACATAACATAAAATTGTCCTTTCTTTACAGGAAATTCTTGTCTGGTCTTTTGTTTTTTACTTTCTCTTACTTCTAGAAAGAGGAAGTATTGTGATCTTGTCAAATTTTCGAAAGTGACGTTTATTGAATGAAGCATCCACTTAAGTTCAGGCCATTAAGATTTCATCTTCAAAATCATTAATTATCATCATTAATTTCAAAATTGTTAGGCTAGGTTCTTTTTTTTAACAGATTGGTAGATAGTTCGAAATCGAAAAACCAATTCGGTATACATGCATGCGTGGATGGCGAAGGTGAATGTTGTGTGAAAGGTGAAATGTTGAGTGGAATGCGTAATTATAAAAAACTTAATTTTGAAAAACAATATTTAGGTATACATGCGTGCGTGGATAGCGTATGTGAATTGTGAAGGGTGAAATGCAAAATATGTTTAGTGTCATCAAACAACCTGCTCGTATATATTGCTTGGTTGTTTATTTGTTTTGATTATTTTAATTGTTATTTTAATTTTTATTATTTAATCGCTTAATTTTAAGTTATGTTAGTTTAAATCGTTATTTAATTTTAAATGTATTTCGATTACTTAATTGTAAAGTGAATTTCCCTCCAACAACAGAGTTTAAAAATTAGACCCCCACGTGTTGTTTCCATTTTAAGGAAAATTTGCCCGTTTAACAACCCAAAAACGTGTTCCATTTCCCACCCTGTCATCTTCACCGCATCCCCCTGACCTAGTTTAAGAGTTTAGTTTTAAATACAATTAAAATGACCAGTCAGTGTGTAAACTGAATTTGCTCTGAGTCTGTGTTATCACACTGTCTGACAAACGCATCCCGAAGATGGGCAAACGCCCGAAACCGGTCGATGACCACAAAATGAAGCAGGCTATTACGGAAAATGTCTCTGATGCTTTTGGCTCTGCGGAACCAACCACTACAACAATTTGCCCATTCTGTTGATAATTTCATTCCCAACAGTGGCAATATTGACATCGCTGCATGCATTTGTACAACCCCCACATGTTATCGTTGAAACAAAGCCCCTCATTTCCCTCACAGAAAATATATATTTCTGAAAGTATTCAGCTTTAGACCAGTCCCTCCTAGAATTTCCTTCCTCTTTATCTCGTGCAGAATTATATCTGGTATTATTGTTTTTTTCTTGGATATTGTTATTTTATCCCTTTCTTCAAACGATTAGTTAAATAATTTCATTTCGTCACAAAAAGTCTCCTATGCTACACAATTAGTGTAAACTCACTTTTTATTTGTTATCCTGCGAAAACAAGTGAACCAACTGCAGCCCAACACAAAGAAAACAAAACTACAGCTGACAAAACCTCCTAGTGCGGTTTTCAAGTTTACGAACCGCCACAAGCGCTAGCACTCATGCTTTCATGTTATCTTCTACCCTGGCTGCGATATGCCTCGAGTTGGGTGCTACCAATAAATGAGATTGTTTGAAATCCGAGGGAGAAAAAATAACTGGTGTGAAACACGCACACATGACTTTCTCTTACAGCTGTTAATGTAAAGTGACAAATTTTCTTTAAACTTTAATTTTTTTTCATTTGTCCTAACGTTAAATGTAGAGGTAGTGGGGAGACAAGTACCAACCTAGGAACCCAAGCACCTAGGGAAGTGAAAAGCACGCCAATAACATAGAACCAACCCCCATATAATGGAAATTTAACGCCGCAGATTCTCCAAAACTAATTAAAATCAATTTTTTTTTTTAATGTTTAAATAAAAGTGATAGGTTGGTTATCTGTATAGTAGCATCTAAGATTAAAGGGAATCGTCATTTTCGAATAATTCCAAAAATCTGCAGAATCTATTCTATATGTTATTATTTTTTTTTTATTTAGTTTGTGCCTACATCTGTTAAAGATTGATCTCTAGAGAATAAAAGTAATGAACAGTGTTGCAAGCTTTCATATAAACAAATTTTGAGGTTTGGTGAAAAATCGTCTCTGTCAGTTACTTTAAAATAATTTGCACAAGCCTTCCAAGTTTTGACTTATTATTATTATTATTATAGTTCGGGTGCCTAATGGCGCGGGACCTAAGCCTATGTGGCTCTTACCCCCCCGATACCCCCCGTAACCCCTTAATTAATCTCCCTCGGTAACTTGCCGGTTAATCTTCAATATCCCAAGATATCCCTAAACTCCAACTCGCCCAGGCAATCCTGCGGGAGTGGTGTCTTCCCAAATATACGAAACCTAGATCCAGCGAAACGGGGACACTGACATAAGTAGTGATACACCGTTTCCCTAACTCCGTCATCGCAGTTCTGACAAATGGGACTCCGCGTTCTCCCTATGTTAAACAAGTGACTGGACACCCAAGTGTGTCCAGTCGCTATCCCTACCAAGGTTCTCAAACCCGTCCTACTAAGAGACAGGAGATACTCCGAAATTCCCTGCTTGCTTGCCTTTATAAATCATTTAGCTTGGAGGCACCCCTGCGTGTCCCCCCAGCGTTTCTCCAAAGCTCTCGTCTCCCAAAGTCTAATCTGTTTGTCCGAAACGTCTTTGTAACGGCCAGGGCTGGTTCAGGACCACAAAATGGTAATGATGATCCCTCCCTGGCCAGCCGATCCGCCCTCTCATTGCCCTCTATACCCGCATGTCCGGGTATCCAATAGAGACGAACCTTACCCCTCCCAGCCAAAGCGTTAAGCCTTCTACATTCTCCCACTAATTTCGAACTCCACCAAGGCTTACTCAAAGCCCTTAGCGCGGCTTGACTATCGGAGAAGATCCGCACTTCCTTAAACTCTCCTAGCCACTCCCCACAAGGTGGCAGCATTCAATGATGCCCACCACCTCAGACTGGAAAACAGTGGCCAAACCACCCAAGGCCACCGAACTCCCTCTATCCAACTCCTGGAACCATGCTCCCACCCCCGACAGGCCAGTACCCTCCTGCCTAGAGCCATCTGAATAGCAGCGAATAATACCGCTGCCCGACTCCGTTGGCCTCGTGAGGTTATCATCCCCTATACTACCAATCGTAATCTCATAATCTCTCTCAAATCCCCATTTCT
Organism: Triatoma infestans; assembly: GCA_011037195.1. Classification (NCBI taxonomy): domain Eukaryota; kingdom Metazoa; phylum Arthropoda; class Insecta; order Hemiptera; family Reduviidae; genus Triatoma; species Triatoma infestans. Next base: position 51,115 of record JAAEAF010003168.1, on the reverse strand, counting down.
TGCTCGTCTCATCAAGCTTGGATAGCAGAAATCGGTTCACTCGCCAAATTTCGTCCTCGATCCTAAGGTGATCCCCCCGAAAGGTTCTCACCCATTCTCCCTTGCACCTCATTCTGAGGTACCCTTTCATGGCCTCCCCCGTTACCACATACTGAAGAGGGGTTAGCCCCAACAGCATCTCCAGTGCCACCGTCGGTGTCGTTCTCATCGCGCCAGTGATAGCCAAACAGGCTATGCGCTGCACTCCAAGTTTTGACATAAAGTGCTACACATAATTGATAATTTCATTCCCAACAGTGGCGATATTGACATCGCTGCATGCATTTGTACAACCCCCACATGTTATCGTTGAAACAAAGCCACTCATTTCCCTCACAGAAAATATATATTTCTGAAAGTATTCAGCTTTAGACCAGTCCCTCCTAGAATTTCCTTTAGATTTCCGCTCAGGTATACAATTGAAATCTTCACCACCATTATTATGGCCAGCCCAACTGAACATTGTAGCATTGCAATTTTTAAAATAAATTCTCGCTTGAATTGTATTAATAATTAGAGAAAGTCATGTGAGTATTTTATACGGAATTTTTGTCTTTTCAAAGCATAATGGTTGCATAAATAACACATTGCTTCAGAGCACTTTAAAAGATCGAAGCAATTAACCACTGTAAAAATAAAAGAAGTAAGAAGTTATTAATTAAAAAAGCACAATTAAAAATAACGGTTCAAATATTGTAGATGAGAAAATCTAAAAACAAGAGCGCTAAGAAAGTTTCCTTTGTTGCCCATTTGTTGGTTGTTAATTAGAACAATATTCTGTTAACGTTGACGTCCAGCCCATAGCACATTATAATCTCTTTCAATCTATTGCTTTGTATTTTTTTACGCTCACTTGGTTATTAAACAAAATAATAATAATAATAATAGCAATAAACGTTTAACCTATTTCACATAAAAGAAGAAAAAATTATTGAGAGATCATGCGCCAGACGACGCCACATTATTTATAATTTATTCTAATTAATTAAATTATAAGGTTTATATTAATTTTAATTTAAAGATAGAGCTAAAAACAGGGTTAAATAAAGTTAAACGTTTCATTTTAATAAGCAGCTTAATTGCACACTAAATAATTATACAGTTTTTTTTTTTTACTACAGTATTGCATTAATTAGATAGAAGTGTATTAAATTTATTACAAACTCCAACACCTGATGTGTAATATAAAGTTCTGCTGCAAAACAATCACACGGCTGATCTCTAATTGACATTCACCTGTGAAATGAGTAAAAATGACAAAGAAAAACACATTCATTACATTTGAATTTTATACGTCAAGTAAGCAAAAATAAACCAGAGAAATAGATATCCCTACTGTTTAGGATAAAATGAACTTGGATTTAAATTTACTCTTCTAAAATATAACCTCTTAAATTCAAACTATTAACAGTAATACAAAACAGGTCATTTAGCTTTGTTTTATTTTATTTTTTAATTTAAGGCGCGTCAACATTGATGGTCATTGGCGCCCGGAGCCTTCTCAGTGCACTGCCGACCTCCGGACAGTGTTCTCTCGTTACAGACAACACTGTCCACCACCGACTAGTGAACTGTAGAGGCTCTTAGGAAGAAAAATCTAAGGGTAGCACAGCTGGACTCGAACTCGGGATCACCGCGAAGGGATTCCAGTACGCTAACCACTTACCTATACCCTTCCCTCTAATGTTTTATTATTATTTATTAGTAATGCAATATAATTATCAAAATAAAAATATCAGAATAAACCTTCTTTATCAGCATTAGTAAATCACCACCACCTCTCCTTTTACAAATTATGTATCGCTTAGATGCATTAGGAAGCAACTCTTTTAAATAATATAGTAAACTAAATTCACTACTTACTAGCCGGGTTTCACTGAATCCTAATGTGTTAAATTTGTTTCAATAAATTTTCTTGTTGAGATTCTAAATTAAACAATGATTTATATACAGATATATTCCAAAAACCTATTTATAAACCGTGTTGAGTTTCTGTTGGTGATGAGCCTTGGTCGTTGACAGAATAATTCAAGATGAGTATTTATAATTGCTAGGGTCCACTATTTTCTTCTTCCTTCTTCGACTTCTTATCTCCATATTTCGGATCCTTTGGGTTTTTTGCTTGATCTATTATCTTCCTGCTATCAAGTAAACTTTCTAGATTACCCAGTGAATCACCTCTTCTTAGAAAGCTTGTAATTTTGTTCTGTTCCATATCTTAACTCATAGACTGCGTGAGAACTTTAGCACGTTTCGGTGTTTGCTGCTGATTTTAAAATATTTCTTTATTTAAATTTGCTTCATTTTTCCTTCCTTCTTCTCTGGTGACATTGGTGAACCATTCAATGGTCTTTTATAGCGGGAACTTCTGTTAGCTGCTTGATCGGATTTTACATCTTATAGTAACTATTAGCCTGTCGTAAGTCATTACAGCATATTTGCCATTTCTCCTCTCTTCTATCATCTTAGGATAAAGTTCTTTGCGTTTTTTTACTACTTCCGGTGGAAGTAGTCTTCTGATGAAGTAATTGAAGTGCCTTTCAGATAGTTTTTATTTAATGAACTCGATCCGCCAAGAAGTAAACCAACTAGGTCCATCAGAGGTCGAATACTATTCTTGCTTTTCAATCCAATTCTTCTTATAAAATCTATATCGTTCTCAGAACAGTTTTTATAGGTCCTTGCAAAAATTTTAAAATTTCGTTTTTCATTTCCTCATAGTTTTGGTTACCACAATCTTCAAGTCAATTATAATATTCCTTTTGCTGACTTCTCTATCAAGAAAATCAATTTTGCTACTGTTTATCTCACTTTCTGATGAAATCCTTTAAATACCTTTTCAATATTTTTAACTGTTCAACTGTTCTCTTCAATATCTTTTTTAATTTCATCTCCAATTTTCAATAGTTGTACATCTCTAATTAACAATAGTTGTATATCTTCCTTGTTCAACGTTAAAGTTGAATAACTTGTGAACTTCTATTACTGTTATTGTTTATTCTTGTTGTTAGTAATACAGAGGGCACTAACCAACAAGCGGTGGCCTGCGCACAATAACTAGTTAATTACTTTTAATAAAATTGCTGGAATCCAACAAGTTTTTTCGAATTAATAGTTCGATGATTAATAGTTTTTTTGCTTAGACAAGGATAAACTCAGCCACTAACTGTATACCAATTTTCAAAACTAGAAACTCACATAACCAACTAAAATTAACAAAAATTGTGTACAATACTAAAATAGGAACGATCAGAGCGAAATACCAATTGTATTGATTGTAATGGAATAGCATCACAGGCCTAGTCAATTAGCTCTCTCAATTAGCTCCCTGCAGTGTTTGTGGTTTTGCGGCGTATACTGTGTTCTTTACAGTTCCTCTGATATAGAAATCTACGAGGGTTAAATCCGGTGGTTGAGCTGTATATTCTGCCGCATTTCTCTTCGTTCTATCCATCTCGCAAGAAATGTGCGATCGAGAAATGCCCTCACATCAATTTGAAGGTGAGGTGGCACCCCATCCTGTTGGAAGTAACAATCTTAATTATTAGAAAAGTCAATAAGACCAGGAGTGATAATGTGCAATATTTCAAAGTAAGAGTCACCTGTGACACTCTGTTCAAAGAAGTTCGGCCCGATCAAGCATCTGGAAGAGTACACCACACATACTCCTGGTAGATTAACATGCTTCTCTTCAGTAATGCGTGGGTTTTCGTTAGACCAATAAACGCAGTTATGACGGTTTACTGTTCCATTAATTTTAAAGTTCGTTTCATCTGATCAAAGAATTAAATCTTGGAAACCTTCCCTTTCTTCACAAATGTGATGAACCACTCACAAAATCCAGTTCTTCTATTGAGATCGTCCTCGTTTAGAGCGTGAGAAGTCTCGGAATGTAAGGCTTCCATTTCTGAGCCCGCAAAAATCTTTGAACACTGGTTCTGTGGATCCCAGTCTTACGAGAACATTGCCTCACAGACTTCATTGGGGATTGTGTGAAAGCTACAGCACTTCTGTTGTCCGTTGAACTTCTCCTTCTTCCGCGCAGCGTCCTTTCTTCAAATCTTGTACCTTTCGGCAAATTTGTCGATGGAACTTGCAATCCTTAACTTTGTTGGTGGTGGTATTTCAAATTCAACTCTCCATTGTCGTCCAACCTCACTCATATTCACTGTTTTCCAATAACATTTTACTACTCACTTCCGTTGTTCAATGTTTTTTACAATCCTGCAACAAAGAGTTTATACATTATTCGTTTCAAAGAGTGTATACATTATTTTGAGACACACCTCCGCCATGTTTGTTTACAATCATGCCATAAAGGGTCTATGCATTATTCGTTTCAGAGAGTGCATACATTATTTTAGACACAGTTTATATAATTATACCCTAGCATTGATAATTGGAAAACAAAAAATGTAACTGCAGAATAATAGGCGTAGTTACGATGCATTCGTAACACAAAATATACATACATAGAGCGGGGGTAAATATATATATAGGGTATAATTATATATAGTGTGACTCAAAATAATGTACTCTTTGAAACTATAGTGCGAGAAGAAAAAATTGTTGTGAGTGTTGAATATAAAATTGATATAAGAATTTTCTCAAGCAGCACTATACCTACTATATCACACAGTATGTGATAACGCTATCATTCTCTCCCCCCCCCCGTCACCCTCTAGGTACGTTTGTATTGTGGTACGATTGCATCAAAACTACGCCTATTATTCTGCTGTTATATTTTTTGTTTTCCAATTATCAAACAAATTATCGAATTTTTATAAATTAAATTATGCTCGTAATTTCGATTTTAACCTCATGCATTTATTGGTGAAATAAAACTTACTAATGTCTGACATCCGTGTATCAGACGTCTGGTGTGAAACACTCACACGACTTTCTCTTACCGCTGTTAATATAATAATAATATAAACTGACTAATTTCTTTTAAACTTCAATTTTACTCATTTGTTCTAACATAAATATAGAGGTGGGGGGTGGGAGGGGCAATACCTAGAAAACATTTTTTTTTTTAAACGTAGCAAATAAATTATACCTGTGAAGTTAACATTTCAAGAAAAAGAAATCAAAGTTAATTTTCAAAAACATCCAAGAGTCGCACTTGCGGATATCCGATTTTCTTCAAATTTGAAGTAGCAAATCCAGTTCCCCCTTCCTGGGGACTATTAACATTATAACTTTGCCTTAAGTCTGCTATACGATAGAAAGCTTACTGTTACGGAAGAATACTACAGTCTGTTTAGCACCGTTAAAAACAAACAGGCAATCATCAGATGATAGTAAACGTGAGCTATGCACAGTAATCCCGGCTATTACTGTTTGTGACGGACAGAAGAAAAAGAATGAAGAAGAAAAAGAAATTTTACGTTATTATTATGAACGTGGAGTGGTTAAACATCGAACTTCTTCCGACTTTGCATTTTGTTATATTATTTTTTAAGGTAATGTGTAACTGTCTGATTTATTCTGTTAGTATTGCTTCTCTTTACTCTACTTCAGGCTTCTTCAGTTGGTGGCCTGCTTCGGACCATTTCCGGCCATAGTTTCCTTCGCCACAATCTTGATCTTGCAAACCCCACGCCGCCATTACTTTACGTTGCGCCAGTTCGTGGGTTCCTCTCTTCCTTCGGAAAGGCGCTTGCCATTCCAGGCACTTCCTTCGCCACCTCCATCTTTTTCACGTGGCCATACCACACGAGAATTTTTCGGAGGACTCGCTCAACTATATCCTGCCCAATTTGAACTATAGACCTAATAAGACTGTTCCTCGTTTTCTCTATTCTCGAAAAACAGGCAGATCTTCTCCAAAAGTATATATTTGGAAACTTTCAATTTCTGCGCATGCTTTTTCCAGTGAGACAGCTGTCTGAAAAATACTTTCGACTACCGCAGCTTTTCAAACAGTTCACTTCTTCTTTTTCTTGTTATGGCTGGCCAACCCATTATTATTGGGTTTTGGCCTCCTCCAGCAGCTTTCGTCAGTACTCTTTATCTTCTGCGGCTGTAACCCAGTTTCTCAATCGTAGTAGGCCTCTTGCGTCATCCAGCCATCGCAATTTTGGTCGCCCAATCTTTCCTGGTTTTGTGCACTCTTTCTCTAAATAGCATTTTGGAGATTTCTTGCTCATCCATTCTGATATATCCCGCCAACCTATTTTAATAGTCCGGTTCATTAAAAGTACTGTATAGCTCTATTTTGTATGGCTCCATTCACCTCCAGAATGTACAGGTCCAAATTTCGTATAGTTCTGAACATAAATTGTTTCAAAGATCGAAATTTTTATTACATTTGAATTATTTAACCCAGGGGATGGAATAGAGATCACGAAAAAGTCACAGGTAATTAGAAAGATTTTCTTCATATTTGACATTTAATACTCTTCTGAAAATTATATAGTCAGCAAGACTGTTCGGCATTTTGAAATAATATCAGAACAAAGCAACCAGAGATCACATTTAAACTTTAAATTAAAATAAACCGTACCCTTGAGAATCTTCAAAAAATCAATTTTTCTGGACAAATATTAAAGGAAAAATGATAAGCCTAAGTGTGTAGTTAATATACGATGTCAAAAAAAAACGTCGAAACTGTTTTCCAGAAGGTGAAAAAAAATTGAGAAAAAATTAGTAAACACTTGTAAAAACATTTCCGGTTAGTCCTCTTAAAAAATGCATACATAATGAGTAAAATAAAATAATAATATGAATAAATATTAAAGATAAAATAAATAAATAAAAAAAGATAATAAATATTTACATGAAAAGGTTTTAAATTTGGTATAAATAAATAAAGGAGTAGGGGCGATAGTGTTAAGTAAGGAAGGGAAGAGAGAGGGTAAATAAACAAAATTAGAATAAAAACTTGCCTGAGAGGAAGTAAAGGAAAAGTAAAGAGGATACAAGAAGAAAACGAAGTATATACAAGGTAAACCCCAAGGTGGTCATTAAATCGTTAAGAATAATTACTTACTTCACCGCCAAGGCGAGAGAAAGAGCGAGCAGGAGTGTAGAGAAAGGAAGAGAAGAAAGGAAAATGTTGGCTATAAAAGAGTAAAACATACTGCGAGAAATACTAGAGAATATCCGAAACAGGAACTGCACAGAGAGAGAGAGAGAGGAGTTGCGAGAGGGTGGTGGGGTAGAGGGGTGATGGTGTAGAGGAAGGGTGATAATCAATTAAAAAAATTTGCACATTAAAGTGTTCTAGATCAGTATAGACGAACATTGTACTCTCTTTCTCTCACGCGTACTCACACACACACACACACACACACACACACACACACACACACACCTATAAACACACCAATCTCTATGGAGTGTTTTAAATAACAAGGTAGTACGTCAGAGAGGGTGAACAACAGACGACCTTCTACTTCTTCATTCACTTCCATGAATTATTCATTAACTATCTTAATGATTTTTATTATTTTTATTACTTTTTTTTACCACAATGAAAATAGACATAAAAAATCTGGTGTGAAACACTTAACGACTTTCTTTTTGCAGCACTTAATACAATTAAAACAAAAACCACGACAGTTTTTCTTCAATTAGGAAATTTTTGTTTATAAAAAAGCCTAAATAAACATCAGAGGCATTTATGTGTGTGTAGATAGGTACGAAGATTAAAGAAAATAGCTGTTTAGGGGGGGGGGGGAGTTTCGAGAAAAGTTGCGAATAATTGAGTGGGCCGCACTTCCCTTTAACAGATTTCCTTAAGGGCGGAAAAAATATGTTAACACATTGTACAGTCAGTAGAACATTGTGATAATTTGTAGTAGCAATTTAAAAGGTAAGTTTGGCAGGAAAAAATATTGCAACTTAAAATGACAGGCCTAGTAGTTGGGATATGTATACGTAGTAGTTGGGATATATATACGTAGTAGTTGGGATATGTATACGTAGTAGTTGGGATATGTAGTAGTTATTGGGGAAATTTAAAAATATAATGTAAAACATTCACACCACTTTACCTTACTCCAATTAATACAATTTAATCAACCAATTTCCTTTAAAGCTGCAACGTTTACAATGTTTATTAGAGGCTGGGTAGTGGGGGGGCTTTGGCTTGTGTATACCTCAACTGGACAAATTAAAAAAAAACTGGTGTGAAACCCTCACCCAACATTCTCTTACACCTTTAAATACAATTATATTACATAAACTGACAATTTTTACATATTTGTCCTAACATAAGTATCGGGGTGATGGGGGATAAATTGGCACGCCTCGCATTCCGCACACCTGTCCAAAATAATTTTTTTTTTTGAAAAATATTTCAAATAAAACATACGTTTTTATCTAGGAAGTGTTTAAAGGAAAACTGTTATAGTAGTTGTCCAGGAAATTCCAAAAAACTCAAAAACCTGTTGTATAAAGTCGCATTTGTGGTTTACCAGAAGGTATATTAGTATTGTGTAGAACCATACATTGCACTGTAGTGGTAAGCATAACGCTATTGTTCCCTCACAAACTACTCAAAATATCTTCGCATATTCACCGGAAAATATTTCAAATAAAAGTGATACATATTTATGTGTTAATAGTATAGTTTCGTGCACATGATCATGCAGCTTGTGCTTTGAAAATAGATTTTCCTAGTTATGAAAGAAAAATCGCTCAATTATTTTGTAAAATTCTTCCCATAACAGAGAAAATACATTTGGAATGATCTGCTAAAGGATTCCTTTGTTAAGTCAATGGAACAAACTAATTTAATTTACTTTCGCAGTTCGGATCCACAAGAACTGTTCACAAATATAAAATTAGCTATTGTACAATCTGCAGCCTCATTAAATATTCTCCAGCTGCAAACTTACGACTAGTAAAAAATCATTGGTTTGATAGTGATTGTCTATTGGCCAAAAAATATGTGGCTAAGCTTTTTAGTTAAATGTAAAAAATTTAGTTTTGAAAAAGAAATTTTGGCACAGTATATAGAAGACTGCAAAAACTATCGCAAGCTTTATAAGCTGAAGAAAAAAGAATTTTATGAAAATAAAATTAATAAAATCGCCAACACACATAATTCTAAAGAATTTTGGTCTTCTAGAATAGCGGACGAACCTCAGGTTCCCTTGTCACTCTGGTTTGAGTATCTTATAAACCTTCCCTATCTTTGACTGATTTTCAAGATGTAAATGTTAACGCCGAACTTGAAATTCCAGTTACATTAGCAGAGCTTCAATTAGTATTATCATAATGTAAAAAAAACAAAACCCCAAGAAGGGACTCTATACCGTATGAATACTTATGTAATTTGCCACCCCTCTTGGAAATATTATATCGTCAATATGTGTCAAATGAAAATACACCTCCAGATTGGTCCTTAATTAATCTGAAAATGCTACATAAAAGATGGGATTACTTAGACCCCGCTAATTATCGAGGCATAGCTTTCTTGAATACCCTTCCTAAGATTTTACATCAATTTTACTAAATAGACTAGCTTAGTGGGCTGATGACAAACTAATAATCCCTGAAGAACAAAATGGATTTAGGAGCAACAGAGGTTGTCAGGACAATGTATTTACACTTTATGCCATAATAGACATAAATTAATGCACAATGTTCCACTATTTGGTATTTTTATAGATTTTAATCGGGCCTCCGATACCTTAAACGATGTTATACTCAAAATTGCTGAGATTGGGTGTGGGTTCCAAAGTTACTATTATAATCAAAAATGTGTACGATAAAGCTAAACTTAAGATCACCACGAATAGTGGTAACACTGACGATGTGAAGGTAACTCCTGGAGTACTCCAAGGGGAGCCATTGTCACCCTTCCTTTTCAATTTATATTTATCCCGATATTGGTGAATTTTTTAAAGCTAAAGGAGCCTCTACAGTTAGACTTGATGATGAAAATAATATCTTGTTATTCTGCTATGCCGATGATCTGGTCATTTTTGCAAATTCTATAATAGGCAATAGACAATTCTATAATTCTATAATAGATTTTAAAGAAAAGTTCGCTCTGCTTGAAGAATACTGCTCTATTAATCAAATTTCCGTTAACTCTACTAAATCTAAAGTTATATATTTTTTTAAGAATTTACGCCCAAAGAAATTTATCTTCCTGAATAATGAAACCATAGAAATCGTAAATAACATTAAATATTTAGGTGTACCTATCACTTCAAACGGTAAGAATTTTCAGGCTTCAAAATTTTTTATATCCAAGGGAAAAATGGCGTCCAGAGCGGTAAGAAACATTCTTAGTAAACTTCGAGCTAATTGTAATAAACCCGAAATGAATCTTACTGAATTCATTGGTAAAGTCTACTCTTTTATTTTCCTCTGAAGTGTGGGCAAAAGATACGCTGTTGATTTGGAATCCATTCAATTACAGTTCCTAAAATTTGTATATAATCTTCCCAAAAATTGTCCCAAATCGTTTGTGCGCCTTGAGTGTGGAATATCCTTCCATATAACCTTGTGGGTCCTTTAAAAGTTAACATAATTAAGGCCATGCTCAAGTTATTGCTAAAAAGTTTAGAAATGCCTGCACACAGACATCCTTTATCTGTGTCATTTATTGTGTACAACATACTTCTTAAAATTGATAACTCCAAGAATAGTAACATTATATATAATTGGATTTCTCAACTATTGGAGCTTTCGATACACTATTATTTAGAACCCATCGTAATTAAGAAAGGATTTTAAAAACATAATCGCTAAATTAACTAACAATTATCTAGCAGGGATATAAAATCAGTTTGAACTCTAAATATAATTGTATATATAGAAATTTGAGCAGTCTGGATATGGGTGAAGACTATTTAAATTTTAATTGCAGTATTAAAAAAAAAAAACAGAATAATAGTCCAAATACGTCTGGCCAACTTATCCAAATTCTGTTTATACTATAATAATAGTAATAGATACATATTTGACGTTAATAATAATTGCACAATATGTAAATCAATGAAATCTGATTCTTTGTTGCATTTTATGTTTGAATGTCATACTCTTTCTACCAGTGGGATGACCCTTTATGAATGCTATGAAAACTTATAGCATAACTCCTTAAAGGATCGATTTAATTTATAATTTCATAACACACGCTGTTAGATGTAGAAGTTTTGTGCTTAATGAGCGGTAATTAATTTATTTTTGTAGTTTTGTGTTTACACCTATTGTGATTATATTTTAGAGTTATCTTTTCTTTTTGTGCGAATATAAATAATTTGTACCTTTTGTAATAATATTGTAATATAATATATCTGTAATAATAAGTAATATATATATATGTATATATGTGTGTGTGTGTGTGTGGTGTGTGTCGTGCGTGCGTGCACTTATGTACATGGAAAAAAGGAAAAATGCTGCATACATAAACTGAAAATCGCTGTTTAAGCTAAAGTAGAGTAAGAAGGTATCATTTGTTTATATTGATAAAGTAAGATACTATTTTGGTTTTGCTTTTATTTTACTTAAATCTTATTATTTGTATCATTTTAATGTATTAGGCCAATTGTTTGTTTAAAGTTTTTTGTACTATAAAACAGTAATAAATAAATAAATAAAATAAACAAAAATAGTATGCCAGGTTTAAAGAAAAGTCGTAAATTACGAAAAACTGAAAAAAACAAATCAGTAAAGTCACAGTGATGGAATTTGCCCGAACTTTTCGTGTCAATTGCGTGGGTTGTATCAAATCGGAATACCAAGTTTAACGCTTCCTTTAATTTTTCGTTGTTGAGTTATTTTGTTCACATAAACAAACCGACAAATATAGACTATTCGGTAAAAAAAACTTTTCCGTGCTCAGCGAACCATAAAACATGTGTTTCTGTTGAAAAGTCAATTTCTAAAATTTAACACGATCGCAATACTTTCGTGTAATCTTACACTTTTTAATTATACGCAAGTGTTCTCGAAAATGCCCTCCCCCCAACCAGCGATTTTCTTTAATCATCGTACACTATCTGCACACACATATATACTTCTGATGTCTATTTCAAGAGGAGTAAGAGAAATTAAATACAATTTTCCAATTTATGTTGCATGAACCTAATATTACCTCTTGCGTTGGAGAGGGAAAGACTATAGATATTTTTTTTAAGTATGGAAAATGTAAATGAAATAGAGTAATAATTTATTGTATAATAAATTCAGTAATTGGCCTATTTCCTACAAAACGATAACAACAATTCCAAACCGAAATAACACAATTTTGCTTCTTCCTTAACTTGTTATTTACATGATTTAAAAAGCCGAAAATAACCAGTTCAACAGTAATTTGAATAAAATATCAACTGTTAAATTAAATTGAAGTATCAGCTGTTTAGGATCAGAACATTTTTTTTTGCTTTATCTTACTGCACTAGAGAATATATTAGTATTTGCATTAAATTTTTTGAAAATCTGTTGACCGGAAGTATGTATTTACTGAACTGTTTTTTTTTTTTCAAGTTTTCTGCGCTTTTCTCCTTAAAAACACCAATAAAGTTTATTAAATTTGTTATAATACTATCACTTTTATTTCAAAAATTTTTCCGAGAAAATTCATTTTAAGAGGGTCTGGGTGAGTAGTAGTAAGGTTCAGCTCTCCTCCAGCAAATTTTTGTATTTATTTAAGTTTAGATTTTCCGGTGTACATCTAAACATAATGTATAGTAAGAGAATTAGAACTTTGAAGAAAGTTTGTCAATTATGTAAGTGTAAAGGGCGGTAAGAGAAAGTGTGAAAAATCTGCTATTTCACCAATTAGTTTCCCGCGATTTTTCTCGTCCGCAACGATTTTTCATTGAATTCGCATACCAACTAAAACACATATGAGAATTATAGTTAGAGAAAATCAAGTGAATGTTTCACAGCGGAACTCACATATTAAATTGCTACTTAATAGATGAAATTAAAAAGTTCATTTATTAAAAGAATTTGTTTGAAGGGCATTCTATCAATTATATGTTTTATTATCATTAAAATAAATTGATTGTGGACAAATGATTAATAGTTATAATAGTTCACTATTTATTTACTTATAATATTAATAACTAAATACAAGATACCTTGCATATTTATCTGTTATATTAATTGTAGCGTTTAGTGTATAACCTTGAATAGAAATCAGGTACGACGGTCCTCTTAGGCTGCAGCTGAAAATTACGAAAATTAATAATGGTACACACCTATTCCACCATTTACTAATTTTCAGCTGCAGCCTCGCTTACTTTCTTTTTACGCGGTAAATTCTCCCTCTTTTTTCACGGTATTAATTTACGCGGCTCCAATCAAATTGTTTTTATAATCATTCATTAAATTGATTGCATATCAAAGAGACTCAAGTTCTTGAATACACTAATTACCACCTACCTAACTTTTGACATTTGTGTTTGCTTTTTTAATGTTGAGAATTTTTAAAATTGATCACGTATGCGATAACAATTTTTCTTTTCATTGGTTCTTCCTCTTTCAAATATTGCCGGTAACTGAAGAAATAAAAAATAAGTAGAATCGCACTTCCGGTTGATGGATTTTGTCCGAAACCTTCAATTAGGTAACTAAACGTAATAGCAAGTTTTGGTCGAAACAAAATGTCTGTGGAAAGAGCTTAGGCTATTTCCATTTAAGGTTATGGTTCGATTTGTTAGGACTGCGGTGAATGTTAGATGGGCTAGGCCGGTTCTGATTTGTGATCTAGATCTGGTTTGTGTTATTCTTTGAGGGTAGCTATATGGACCCAGTGGGGCTTTGCATACCAGAGTTTGGTCCCTCCTCACTGACGAATAATAATAATAATAATAATAAAAATAATGTATTGGGAAAATATTTGAAAAAATTATAGCTTTTGCTGATATTATTTATAGATACTTCGCTTCCCCCCTCCGTCGTGAAACTATAGATGCTAAGGAACGCGTTAAAGTTTTTGTACACACAAATATAACTTGAGCTCTGGTTTTTTTAAATGATAACAGGGTCCAAGGTTAATGTGATTTGTACGAGGGTGGTGTGAAAAGTTCTTGGAATGTACTAGAAAGAAGTGTCTTACCTCGGTGGAACTGATTTTATTTTTCAACATAGTCTCCCTGTAGACTAATGCATTTGGTCCAGCGATGTTCCAATGCCTTTATCCCATCTCGAAAATGAGATTCCTCCAGGCCTGCAAAGTACCTCTCCAATTCGGCTGTCAGTTCTTCCGTTGTAGGAAATCTCCGTCCACCGAGGAAAATTTTCAGCTTGGGGAAGAGATGAAAGTCTGATGGTGCCAAATCAGGTGAATAAGGTGGATGTGGCAACAATTCGTATCTCAGTTCATGAAGTTTTGCCATGGCAATAACACTTGAGTGCGGGTGGGCGTTGTCCTGATGAAAGATGACTTTCTTCCTTGCCAACCAGGCCTTTTTTCGCGTGTCTTTTCCTGTAGTTGGTCTAGGAGGTTTGCATAGTATTGCCCCGTAATTGTTTGCCCAGTAGGAAGATAATCTATCAGCAGAATGCCTTTTGCATCCCAGAAAACTGAGGCCATGACCTTTCCGGCCGAACGTACTGCCTTTGCTTTCTTTGGTGGTGGTGACTCAGCATGTTTCCACTGCTTTGACTGCTGTTTTGTCTCTGGGGTATAGTAGTGGACCCAAGTTTCATCTGTAGTCACAAACCGGCGCAAAAAATCTTGTTGGTTGCGCTGAAAACGGGCCAGACTTTGTTCGGACGTTTATGGTCCAATGTCAAGAGCCGCGGCACCCATCTTGCCGATAATTTTTTCATTCCCAATTCTTCGGTTAAAATGTGATATACCCGTTCAGATGACATCCCTATAGCTTCAGCAATCTCTCGCACTTTCAGTCGACGATCCTCCATGACCATTTTATGCACTTTTGCGATAAATTCTGGGGTCGTAGCACTTTTTGGCCGTCCACTACGCGGATCATCATCTAAGCTCTCCCGACCAAATTTAAACTCGCTGGTCCACTTGGCAACAGTTGAATATGAAGGAGCAGAGTCCCCCAGTGTGTTCTGAAAGTCGGCATGAATTTCCTTTGCTTTCATACCTTTCTTTACAAAGTACTTAATCATTGCTCGAATCTCAGTTTTTTCCATTGTCACAAATCACTACGCGGGAACAACAACAAAGAGTCGTCACTACCACTCTCCTGCAGCAAGAGCACTGACGCGCCACGTGTTCACTCACAAAGGATGTGTGATTATTGCGCGGGAACCTCGTTGCTCTAGCACTGACATCTAGCGGTGATTCCGAGAACTTTTCAAACCACCCTCGTATATGGGGAGCGCAATAGGTCCATCGATGGCCTAAATGCATTTCCTTCTCATTTGGTTGGACCCGAACTCTAGATTACATTCGACCAAGTTTTATTTTCCTGTGACTTCGCATATATTTTACAAAACATGTATTTTCTGGTGAAACCTCAATTTAAGGTTTTGACATAATTTCAATTCCTCTTACAGCTATAAAGAGCAAATATTATATGTACAAATGGAACTCAGAAGTAAAAACGAGGAGAAAATCCATATCGTTTGAAGTTTTCCCCATTCTTCCATGAAATCTAGAACCAAAGTTTGTGAGTCAAGTTTTAACTAAAGATATACATCAACAATATTGAAGTAAACATAATAGTGAGGGGGGGGGATCAGCTTGAGAATATCTTGTCATAGAGTAACTCGTTTCCACTTCTTCCCACCATCCTAAAATGATGCTGTTTACTAGGGAGGAGAGAGAACAGAATTAGTTTTCATGCAAAGACACTAAAACTATTCAGTATAAATAGTTCCTTTCTGCTTTGCTGAATATATCAAAAGGGCTGTCACTAACAACTCTTGTTCACTCATCAACTTTATCATGATTTGATATATTCTACATGCAAAACTTGGTTTAAATATTATATAATGGATAAGAACAAGATAAAGTCAGACTAATCCCTTTAGTTCTCCCATCGTAATAAACATTTAAACTAAGTTATATCTTTTCTTGTAAATTAAATATAGGTTACCTTCAGTGTAGTTGAATAGGTCAATCAAAAATTTTGTCTGATTGTTGTGATCCTTATATGAAAATCTGTGAACACTAAATAGGAGAGCGCTTTTCAAATGGATCTCATACAACGATTAGTCTCAGTAAAAACATGGCTACTGTTTAGGTTGAACTCCACTGTATGAAAGATACCCGAGGTACTATCGATACAATAATGGAAATGAATATGCAATGTGAATTTTCTCCACAACAGCGCTGAAGAAAACTTCTAGTCAACACCAGTCACTCATCCACGCCAGGATGCCTTCTAATCGCATCTATCATTAAGGAAGTGACAGACTGGGGCTGTAAGATTAAAAAGCTCCGTACTCCACTCCAAATTAAAAACAAACTCTAAAGACTTTCTCTTATTGCCGCCGTTGGTCCAGTTATATATAGATATATATATACAGTTGACAAATTTTCTTTACATTTGGAATTTGATCACAAAATTCCACCACCCCAAATTTTTCAAGCTTTATCCAGGAGTGTCTCCCCCCCCCGCAAGTTTTATTAAACAGATAGGACTGGAGGGGCCACTCTAATTTGTGGGTGCCACAATGACCCATAAGAGTCGTAGTGACGAAGCTTTGCTAGATAATCCCCTTAGAATCTAATCTAATCTACAAGATTGACTAGGCGGGATTATAGTAGAAACAAAAGATTAAGACAATTACTCAAAGAAAGAGTCCTGTGAGTGGTTCACACCAGGTTTTGTGTTGCTTTAACCAGTTAGTGTGGTTAAGCTCATATTAAGGGGGATATAGCACTTCCTTCAATAGTGTATATGCTTGTTTCTATTCTTATCACTGTCATAAAAAAAAGGGTGAAAAATCAGCCAGATTGTGGTAGAAGAGTGCTAAGTACATTAGTGAGAGAAATGGAAGAAAAAAAGAGACGCTAAAGAATTAGTCTGAGATGAGGTGGGCCAACGTGAATGTAGTCAGGAGAAAGAGAGAGCACGCGATGGTGGTTGCACGTGGCTTGTATTTCTGTCTGCTGTTGTTGGTGCACGGGGGGCGGCGGACCAGACAGCTCTCTCGTACTAGGTCGATCTCGTGTGCACTTTCCTAACATTGATCATATATATATATATATATATATATATATATGTTGTGTGTGTGGTGTGTGTGGTGTTGTGTGTGTGTGTGATTATACCATCCTCTCCCACTCTCACCAATGTATTGTAGATGTTGCCAGTTCTCTCTTCAATCTACTGGTTCCTAGCACTCACTACTTCCAGATTTGGTAATTACTTTCACTTATTCCCTGGTAAGAGGACGTATTGCGAGTGTGTCAGACGGAAATGCATGCTGGGTACGAACAAAATATGGTATGGTATAAACACACAGACGACTTATAAAATAACAAATTTTCTTTACAATTAAAATTTTACTCCTTTGTCGCAATTTAAATAGTTGTAGTGTATGGACAAGTAGCTTCCTGTGCCAGGTAGTACAAGAGATTACATTGTAGTTCAGATGAGTTAGAAAAACAAATTTAATGAAATCCATTAGTCTCCTTATGGAGAATTCGCAGAAAACTGTTCAGTAAATACGAACTTCCTATCATACGAGTTTTTTCTAACAGGCAACATATTTCATTCTAACTGATATTATATTTTCGCGTATTTTAAACTCCGCGAATTTCATTACTTGGATTTCGTGTGGCAGTTGGTTTTTTGGCCGCTAGGCGTATTGTACTATTCAATTATTGGGTCATTAACCCTGCATTATTTAAATTTCTTGTTTATAATAATCTCTGATCATTCTTTAAGTGTGTAATATTTTTATTATTTTGGCTGAAACGCTATAAAGCCTCTATTTGAGCCCACCTCAGGCACTATTTGCCTTACCTTCATCCAATCAAATCAGCCATTGGCGTATGAACACTTTGTTCTGTCCGCAAGCTAGTGTCTCTTTTTTTTCTCGCCATTACAATTATTATTGTGGTTTTTACAGTTGTACTACTTACTTTCGATAACCACTTATTCTTGTGCGTGGTTTTATCAGTTACTTATGCGTTTTTGTTAGTGGAAACAGCTCACAACTACCATCAACTATTGCAGTTATACAATTTTGACAGCGATTCTAGTCCCTATTCTGCTTAATCGTCATTTTACCAAGTTGGAATGTTTGACTACTTTAAACCAGTTTTCAGCCAATTTATTCTCGCAACACATATTGCATCAAATCGCACGTGCCGAGTTTGGTACTAGTAAGATTCAACTTTATTGGTTAAAGTAGCTCTTATTCTATATTTTTTTATTATTATGTATTATTATCTCCTCTCTTGCGAGCTACTTTCCTGTACTCATTCAGCTGTTGCTATTAACCATTTACATCTTGGCAAGACCTTTTGTTCAGAGTGGTTAAATTCAGAAACTTGACTACCAACAAGTTCTTCACTTACTACAAGGCTGAAACCAGGTAATTACGCCAGGTATTTCATCATATTTCGTGGGCTAAACTCATCTCATAGGGGCAGGTAAAAAGATTAAATTATGTTGATAAAAGTAAGAGTGGCTATTGTTTGAAAAGGTTTGCTGTAGTAAGCTGTAGTAGCTGTAGTAGCAAACACCTGTTATGAAGGATTGCCACCTATCACATGGTTTCAGGGACATTTTGTAATTTCCAAATCAAAGAAGGAAACTATAAGGTAGGATTTTCCAATATTTTATTTCCTAACGGATCGAAATTATTATGAAAATTAATATGTTGTGAAATCAGAGAAAGAAGTTCACTCATTTGGATTTCAGACTAATCTTGCTGATTGGTCATGTTTCTGTGTGGATAGAACCCAATGAACACCAAAAACATTAAATTGGAATACATGTTATATAAAAAATATCCACAATAAAATGAGGTTGGCCGCCTAAAGGGCCTTGTCAAATTAAAACTAAATACTTTTTATATAAGAAATATCCACAATAAAATAAATTTGGCAGCCTAAAAGGCCTTGTCAAAATAAATTAAACCTATCGTGTACCAACTAAAAAAGGATTAACTACTAATAACTACTTATAAAAATACTTCTGGGCATCTACAAAACTCTTAATCAACAACTCTTCATTTGTCGAAAACCTACTCCTCCAAATGTACTCTACTAAGTAAGGTTCGAACTTACTTTGGAGTAAGTTTTATGGGATTCTATACTTTGGGTATGAACTATTTTATCTCGCGGGCTCACATAATTTAAGGAGTGGTTTACTTTAAAGTGGTGAAACCTTATCGAATCTAAACTTTGATAGCCTCGCCATAGTTCCCCGGTTAATGTTTTCGGCCAATGCCCGTCTTAAAGTTGTGGCATCTCTTTTATCCACTACAGATAAAAAACACTTTTTGGTTGACCTATCTATACCACCAACTACCCAACGGTCTTTGTTACTCTACCTCTGTTAAACTTTCTGCGTCCGAATGCGCTTTCATCCAACTCTACTACTGCGTTTGACCCCACAATCTTTTCGTTGTTCTCAATCAGCCATTAAATTCCGAAAAATATATAGAATTTTTGTTACGGTATTATGGCATAATCCCGTTTCCCTAACTACAGTGTTTCGAGGATACTTGAGTATCCAACCCACTAGCACTAGCACTATCTTGTCCAATGGAACCCAGAGTTCGTTCTCAAAAAAACTCTTTTTCGGCAATTTCCGTTCCGACAGCGATAAACTGGTTCTTTGCCAACGCCTGGGAAACAGAAAGAAACAAAATGCAAAAATCATTAAAAGTACATTTAAAAATCGGTCAAAGTATACATTGCATAATTACAGATAGATAACTTTGCCGTATTATGCATTTCTTGTAACCACTTTAAGCTGATAAGCTCGAGTTTTTGCTTAATAATAGCGCTTCTTCATTACAGAACTAAGCACCTTTTTTATACGAGAGAATAGCTGTATCGCCTGGGACGTCGACAAACCACTGCAGACTCATAACACCTTTCGCACCATTAGGTTAAGGTATATTTCACTTTACCTATTCAATGTGTTTCTATTCAACAACTATTTCGTTGTATAGTTCAATCCTTCACTGCGAAGGCGTATCCGTACCTTGACCCACTTAATTACCACTTGTCCTCTGTTATAGTTATTTCGCTAATTTTTATTTAATCTTCATATTCAGTTAATTCTGATGGTCCTGCGATCTGGAAATTGAGACTCGACTTCATGGAAACGGACATGGGACTTGCTGTCCGACCATAGGGTCTGTCCGCTTCGCGTGAAAGCTCGAGCATCTGGCTTGCTGTATTTTTTCCATGGCGGGCTACAGATAGCATTGCTTCCAGTTGGGCTACAGATAGCATCAGGCCTATTCTGCTCTAAGCTCTGTGCGAAGCGTTTAAAAAATATTATAGTATTGTAGACATTAGTGGTTCAAGATCTCAATAAATAGAGGTTTATTTCTTTGTTATTTCTTGATGGTGTTTTTTGTTACCCTCAGGTCTTCATTCCAGTTTTCTTTATTTTTGGTCGTTCACCTTTCCGCACATATGTTTTAAATTAGCACTTTAGAGGAAAACTTAACCGTACCCTACCGCAATAGCCGCCTTAAAAGGATTTTTCCCAGAGAAATGTTACAAATAAAAGTTGTTACACAAAGTTTAAAGAAAATCGTAAAAAAATAAACAATCCATTCAGTAAAGGGGTACTTCCGGTTGAGCCATTTTGGCAGAAAATGGAATCAAGTTTGAAGTTTCACAACACACTAACACACATTGGCAATTTTCTAAAAAGCACTTTTTCGATCTCACAGTACCTCAAAATGTGTATTTCCAATGCAAACTCGATATCAAAAACTTGACACGATTGCAATACCTACTTCCTCTTATTAGGAGTAAAAAAATGATAATTGCAGGATTTCCCTACAATGCGCGACATGTTCGCCTGCCAATACCTGCTATATAATACTTGCCGACCGACTAGATCAGTCATCTGTTTGTATTTTGTATGTTTATTAGGAAAGGAAGTACCTAATCATCCGCTACGATTGATATCCTTTCTTACATACACAACAAACGAAACATACAAACGGTTTTTCAGAATTTTCTTACCTTCTTTATTCTTTCTTTTCTCCTCTTTATTTATTCGCCCACCTGATTTTATTCAACGCCCTCCCCATTTCATCTGAGGTTATTACCGCCCCTCCCAGAATCGTTCCAGCGCCTACCAAGGGGCGATATTGCCCACCTTGGGAATCACTGTTTTAGGGGATCCGGTGGAGGAAAACATAAATAAAGAATGTACGTAATATACATGGATTGGATTCAGATAGAGATGGCTAGGCCTTATTCCACCGCGACCTACACTAGGAGGTCTATTATGAATCACGTAATATACATAATATAATTTACTAATGTATGTATAGCATAATAGACAAAAAAAAGAAGCACAACTTTAGGTATATGTATATATATAAAATCAAGGCCATCTAAATTAGGTGAGTAAAAAGAAAAATATTGCAAAGATTTAAGGTAAGAATTTCTAGGTGGGGACCGATGTTACGTGGATGATATTTATAATTTCCCCTTCTCTTTATCACAACTAGTTATTTCTCCATAGGGACATCTCACAGGCACTATACCACCATCTTTAATGAGATCCTGTCTCTTAGTTATTACTGTTATATACTGTGTTATATAGGCGTTGTGAGCACTTCAGAAGCCCGTAGGTATTTAGTTAGAATGTTGTCACTCGTTTTATTCCCAATTATTAGTTTAAAGGTGGCCAACTGACTGACTGATGTTTATTTTTCTAAGCTTTAGTAAAATTTATTGATTTTTTAAAAAGAAACGAAAATCAATTTTCTGCGAGAAATTGTCTCAAATGACAGTTCTGGCAAAGCGACAGAAACCTTATAGTGGGTTCTCAGGATTATATTCTGGATCTAGAGCAATTTTTCTGTGAAATTATTCCTAACTATGGATGCGAAAAAAAAATGATATACGGTGTCACAAGGTAGGATATGGATATCTACCTTTTCTCGGAATCTAAGATAGCTAGAAAAATGTGTCCTTTTTTTCGCTAGGAATCCAAAATCAGCGTGCAAAGTTGTTTTTTTGTGCTACCAGAAGCGAGATACAGTTATCAGCTTCTTTTTTCAGGTGGTAAGGTTATAGTTTTCACATCAGAAATAGTTTCCTCAATTCTAAAGTAAAATTTACTTTAATAGTTTTTTTCTGTGAGCAATATTTTACAAGTTATGATGTAAAATACGTTTCAGAGACATTTTCCGTGGTAGCCTGCTTCGTTTTGTGGTCATCGACCGGTTTCGGGCGTTCGCCCATCTTCAGGATGCGTTTTTCAGACAGTGTGCCAACACAGACTCGTACAGAGACTTAGGCTATACTGTACGAGTCTGTGTTGGCACACTGTCTGAAAAACGCATCCTGAAGATGGGCGAACGCCCGAAACCGGTCGATGACCACAAAACGAAGCAGGCTACCACGGAAAATGTCTCTGATGCTTTCCAGCTCTGCGGAACCAACCACCACAATAAAATACGTTTACTTAAAAGAAATTCAATATTATTAATCTCCCGCACTTAGAACCTGTGATAAATGATATGGTTTTTTTTTAAAGGTGCTTCAACTGTCTGTTTTTTTTTAATTAAATAAGAAAAAAAATCCAATATTTTACCAAACTTACCCCTCATTAAAATTATTAGAGATGTTGCTCGAACTGTCGTCCACCATGGACCTGCTCTTATTTGCTAAGTATCCCGTACAGCCAAAGAAACAGATTCGGCTTCAACTGAGTTGCATGCATCCATTATTGTCTCACTTAGTTCAGCAAGAGATATAATATAAGTTGAGGGAGGGGGGAAGAAAGTTGCAAATAATCTTTATTTTACGTTGTTTTCAAGTAAAATTTACAGTTTTGTTTTTAAATCAAACTCTACTTCATCCATCCGTAATATCAGTCTTTGGATATGAGGGTTAGGAGGGGCAGATGTGGAATCATGGAAATTTTTATTACGGAATGTTATTGGCTGGTGGACAAAAGGAATTTTAAGATCAGTGTGAAGGGTTAGACTACCCAAACTTTTATACACTTCATGGACTTGGATGGAATAAACAAGATAGAGAGATTTTTAGCTCGAATTTTGATGGATTTAGCTTTTGTACCTGAGAATTCTCCCAATTTCTGAGAATTTCCGTCAAGCTCAATTAATCTGAGAGCAATAAGCATTGAATGATCTCTGTTTCAAATTTCCCAATATTTTCACGAAATGTAAGCAATAATTTTATTTTAGCCTTGATTGTAAATTCTTCACTTTCGTTAAGATATCTCGGATTTATTATTATTATTTTTTTACTTCTCTTACGCCTAGTATTGCGATCATGTCAAATTTTAGAAATTGAGTTTTCACCGGAAATACCGTTTGAGCTCCCCTCAGTAAGAAAAATATTCTCAAAAACGAAAAATCGAAGGAAGCTCAAACTTGATATTCTAGTTCTAGCCCCGCCTCGGACACGAAGGTTTCAAGGCAATATCCATTAACCGGAAATGCGATTATACGCAATTTGTATTTATTTTTAGCTCGATATCGGCTCCAAATTTGAGTCAAATCAAATTTAAAGAAAATATGTTAACCCGAAGTGCGACCTAACATATTGAGTTTTAAAGTTTATTGGAATTTTTTGGAAAATATGTATCGCGATTTCCTGTTAAAGTTTGTTGAGCTAACTGCGCGGACGTTCACGTACACGTTTATTTGAAACATTGTCCCCCCAAAAAA
The DNA here is from genome assembly GCA_011037195.1 of Triatoma infestans. Classification (NCBI taxonomy): domain Eukaryota; kingdom Metazoa; phylum Arthropoda; class Insecta; order Hemiptera; family Reduviidae; genus Triatoma; species Triatoma infestans. The sequence continues at coordinate 27,331 of JAAEAF010003168.1, read as the reverse complement.
TTGATTACAGATACTCGAGGCGTTAAATTAAAGGACAAATATGTAAAAAACAAAATTTGTCATTTTATACATAATTGTACTGAAGAAGTAAGGGAAAGTCGTTTCTATAAAATTGATATTGCAAATATTCAAGAGTTGTGTCAGTAGACTTGGCTCTATAGTGTACCATTTGTCAATTTATGGTACGCTCGCGCAATCTATATGGAACAAATACAATTTAAGATTTCCTACTTTTCGTACAAACTTAAACTTGGTTGCTAAGAAATGCAGAAAGCGTTGATAACTTTAATAGGTATTTCATTGCCGGGTTTTATATGAAAATAAAAACGAAGGGAAAAACTTTAAATAAGTGTATGTACATCAAAAAGTTAAAAGAATCCGTAAACAAAAGTATTATATGTTAAAAAATTAAAAAAACAGGTGATAATATTATTACATAATCTGTTATATTAAACGCTCGTGTAAATTATATGGAGAGTGATATACAATATAAATGTGTATTATATGTGTGTATATCCATGATAATGTGTGTGTACAGCATATATAAAACATTAGGGAGGCCCGGATATGCCCAATAAGTATACATCCTGTACACCATCCAACATTACTGTTCCCTCCAATCTTCCACCTACTTCTTGGGAAGAGAGTATACGTGTATATCTATATAAGTAAAGTTGTGTTGTATGTACATATATATTTGTGTTCTAAGAGGGGTAAAACATATAATAGAAAATAACATTTTTATTAACTTAACAAAAAATAGGAAATTTCTGGTGAGAAACACTCCCAAGAATTTCTCTTGTCAGCGTGTACCTAGTTATAAGTGATAAATTTCCTGCAAACTTGGAATTTTTACTATATTTTACTGGTTTGATTATTACATTTATAGCTGGGAGACTAAAAAGGATATTTGAGTGAAGCCTGACCTTTCAGTTCCCGCAAAACCCTTACCCCATAAAATCTACTGCTGTGAAAAATGTTTCAAACGAAAAAGGATAAGTCTGTAGTTAGTACACGGAGATACTGTATGGCGATTTATCAAGAAAATTGAAGAAAACTGGAAAGCTGTTCAATAAATAGAATCGATTTTCTTCACACTTGGAAGTTTGGCAACAAATTTAATTTCTATTAGTAGTGGTTATATAGTTGTTAGAATCGTACAATATTGAAAAATAGCATTTTAAAGATGTAATGGATCGCCGTACATATTTACTTGTCGCATTGGCCTGATGTCTTTTTGGCCCACAAAACTGTTCGATCTCATAAAGTGTGAAATTTCACCGTACAGAGAGGGGGCAATTTACGGATCGCATCTGACGATTTTGGAGCGAGAAGTCAATGAGAGTAGGAGAAGAGACTTGCGCATAAAGGCAACTCTCTCCCACTTCAAACGCCATTCGAACCACAACATTCAATGTACCTGAGTACTCTGCCAATCATCTGTCACACTCTTCTTATGCTACCATATTCTCACTCTAAGACAACATATGACAACATAATCAATAATCTGACAACATATGACAGTGTAAAGTCCTTATATAAATGTATGCCCTTAATGCAAATCGTGTACACCATCAAAATACTCTATTACTAGAGAAACTAAGAAATGAAATGAACTATTTCTAAAAGAATCGTTCATGGAAACGGAATACTATCTGCTCGAACTGCCCCTTATAACTGCTCTTGAATGTTTCAAATTATTTTGAAGGATATCAGCGAGATGGTTTCAATGCAACCGGCAATATTACAATTCTATTTTTGGTTACCTATAAGTAATTTAATTTCAATTCATAATTAAGATATGAATGCAATTAAAGGATACCGTTGAAGTGCATCTCCATTATCTTACGAGAGGAAGTTGATTATTACTTCCTAAGTACATCAATTAGAGATATAAATAATTTCAAATAATTCTGCAATTAAAACAAAGATAATTTAATTTTCAAAACATATGAATGAAATCATTCCTTTGAAAGCTACAAAATGGTAAAGCCACTTTCACCGTGAACTTAATAAATAAAATTAAAATAAGGAATACAGCAGTTAAAAAAAAAAAAACAAGTAAAAATACAAATGTGCGAAAAGTTCATGATAGAGAGAGAACTCATATAAAAGAGAGAAAGAAAAAACAATGTAAGTCTATGAATGCTACTTGAATTGTAGGTCGATATTTACGGAATGTACTACCCAATGATATCTAATGATTGACTCAATTTCACTTTCTTATACTTGTACTATAAGAGGGAGTATTGCAATCGTGCCAGATTTTCGATTTCCAGTTTTCACCGGGAATAAACAATTTGAGGTTTCATGAATACGAAAAAAATTTGGTCTGCAACACTCACACGACTTTCTCTTACTGAAATTTACACAGACTGAAGTGGCAAATTTTCGTCGAACTTACAATTCTTACTAAATATTTGCTGGAGTCTTTAATTTTAAATAATTTGGAGCATCTGAACATAATAAAATGCTATTTTTGAGGAAAGTATACACTCCTCTCTCCCACCAAACTTCTTTAAATAAACTTTCTCGGACAAAGTTCCCAATAAAAGTGAAAGGTCTCTATATACATAGTAATGTAACAAATTTCATGAAATCCGTTGGTGTTTTTATGGTTAAAGTCGTAGAAAACTGAAAAAAACTGTTCAGTAGAAACGCTCTTCCGGTCAACCGATTTTCTTCAAACTCAGTATTTTGACAACATATTTAATTCTGGTTAATGTTATTTAGATGATTTATATGTACATGTAATAAATTACATAATATATTAGTTAATTAATATTAATTAAAATGTCACTTTAGAGGAAAACACATCCCCGCCTCCCACAACATGTTTTTAGGAAAGTCTGTGTGTACCATATACAGGGTGTCCCCCCAAGGTATATGGATAACGACTTTTTCTCGGAAACTAAGATAGCTAGAAAAAACTAAAAAATATGTATCCCCGTAGTTTTGTGCACCAACTTCATTTTTTCAAATGGGGAGCTGTGGTTTTTATTTAAGAAATAGATTCCTCTATTTTTTTGTAAGAAAAATTTACCTGAACGGTTTTTTCTTTCAGCGATATTTTACAAGTTATGAATGAAAACATGATTCCTATAAGAAATTTCAAAATGATATAATAACGGTTTTTTGATTGAATAAGAAGAAAAGTACTATTTTATTATAAATTTTACTCCTCATTAATTACAGATCTTGCTCGAACTGGCCTCCACCATTAGAGATGTATTTACTTGGTCGTAAGGTACAATTGGCAGGAAAAAGCATGTGTATGCATCTCTAAGGACCAGATTTTTTTCCTGCTTAATAGTACAGATCCAAAGTGAAAACCGAAAAAAAAACAAGTTTCCAGTCATTTTGGTGCTTGGGAACGAACCAGACTTGAAACCAATTTTACTTGACAAACAATATAGGCTTATTAAGGGGGGGGGCTCTCTCTTAAAAAAAAGTCTACTAACGACAACACCAAACAATAGCTTTGACTCGGAACAACGGCATATAAATAAATATACTTGGGGTGAGGTGGGGACCAAGGAGGCCCCGGCGGCTAGCTGTACGATACACATGCCAATCAAAACGGCAACACCACCATCAAACCGGAAATATAGTATAGAACCAAGCCACTCGTTCGCTCAACTATTCACTCTCTCTCTCTCTTCCTCACTAATTAACTCACTCACTTCTCTGAACTAAAACACGACATCAACAACCTCTCTCGCTCACTATATACTTATATATACTATATATATATAATATATATTATATATATATATATATATATATATATAGTGTGTGTGTGTGTGTGTGTGTTGTGTGTGTGTGGTGTGTGTGTGTGTGTTCGTGCCTTGTCAGTGTGAATGAGTGTTGAATTGTTTTTGGTTCCTTGGCAGTTCGTCTACAGAGATACAATATGTATAAATAGATGTTTCATTCAAAGAGAATCTCCCCTTTCCACGCAGTCTAGCAGATACATGCTGCACAGACTAATTAGAGAAAAATAAATAAGTAAATAAATGAACAATCACGAAGTGATTCACTAATTCATTATTTCTTTCTCATACTAAGAGCAAGTATTGCGGCCGTGCCAGATTTTTGAAATTAAGTTTTTACCGGAAATACAGTTTTGAGGCCTCCTGAGTCCAAAAAAGTGATTTTTAAAAGAGAGAGAGAGAGAGAGAGAGAGAGAGTGTGTGTGTGTGTGTGTGTGTGTGTGTAGGTAGCCCTTTTACAAGAAACAAGTGTAAACTAAAGAAGTAAAATTAAATAAAGAAATCACAATTAAATCATCCAAAAATAATATAATAAAATGCAGTGCAAGAAATTGCAATCTAATTTAAAATTTTGTTATAATCGTGACATGAAACGTTTATATTTGTAAAATTAGATGAAAAAATTAAAATATAAACATATTTTAGATGAAATAAAAAATAAATATATTTTAATTTTCTGTAACGCAATATTGTTTTGCGTAGTAGTTTTAATTTCCTTCAATTTGCAATGAAACATCAAGAGGAAATGGATTTGTTGGCTATCGTCCTAGATAGGCCAGCCTGCTTAACGTAATTATATTTAAGAAAAGGAGAGTGAAAAATGAAAGGTTTACGAATGAAACGGGTTGGAACTTTGAAATTTAGGAACGATACTCAATCAGGACAGTTTATTATGTTATGAATGAGGTTTTAGATAAAAACGACATCAAATTGTTCCCTTCTTGTTCAGAGACTAACGTCCTCTGTACTGAATTCTTTATAATTGTATGCAAGTTTGAATCTGATGATTCTGAGAAACTTATGTTGGATTCTTTCGATTTTTAATGATTTTTGCTGTGTGTAAGGAGACCAAATACAAGATACATATTCTAATAGATTACGCACAGTTGTGAAAAAAAGTATTATCATACACTCAGTATGGTGAAATCTTTAGTATAATATACCTTTAGAGTTTTTTGGATTTTTCTCGAAATGCGATTATAAAGATTTTCTTTAAACTTGGAATGCTTGTTGCACATAGATAGAACACTTTCTAACTTATATTCAAAACATCTTTCTGAACAACATTGATTTTAGAAGGATATGTCAGTTAATTTAAAATGAAATTCGTTGGTATTTTTATGGAGAAAAGGCGCAAACTGAAACGTACTGTTCAGTAGAAATGTACTTCCGGTAAACCGATTTTCTACAAACTTGAAATATTGGCAACATATTTGATTTTATTTAGATTGACTCAATTAAATAATAAATTGAAATAGCATTTTAGAGGGAAACATAAACCCACCCCTCCACCAAAAGCCCCCTTAAATTTCTATATCCAATGAAATGTTTCAAATAAAAGTTGTAGCTCATTGTATGTGTAGTTGATATATAAAGTTTTAAGAAAATCGTTGGAGCTTTTCTCGTGAAAATCACGAAAACTACACTTCCGGTTGATGGATTGTGCCCGGAATCTCTTTAAAATATTGTATTCCCTGCGAAAACTGAATTTTGTAAATTTTGCACGATTGCCAAATTCTCTCTTCTTATGTTGGTAACAGAAAGTAAAAAACAAGTTCGCGAAATTTGCATTTACATTCAACCGATTATGTTTTTTTTTTTAATTTAAAGCGCGTCAACATCTGCGGTCATTGGCGCCCGGAGCCTTCCACTGCCAGCCTCCGGACAGTGTTCTCTCGCTACAGACAACAGTGTCCATCACCGGACAGTGAGCTGTAGAGGCTCTCCTAGAGAAGAAAAAACTAAGGTAGCACTGGAGTCGAACCCGGGTCCTCCGCATTGGAGTCCAACGCGCTAACCACTGAGCTAATCCCTTCCCTTGAAAATGTTTTATGGCAGAGTAGTAATCTGATTATAGCCTAAGTAACGACACTTTTATTTTATAGAGTGTGGGTGAATGGAACATTTCAATCCCGAATGAGTGCCGAACGTTTACACGGAGACAGTCGAATCAGTTACCTTCATATTATTGTAAAAAAGAAATCATGTGTTTGAATTAATTATTATTTGATCTTTTTTGATGAGGTTATCTTTTTATCGAGGTGTAACCAATTTTTGGTTCAAACTGTTGTTATTACAAAATAATGACAATTCACACCAATAAATGTTGCCATGATGCTGCCCACAAACCATAAAACATTTTCAATTCTGGACATTTTCGTGAAAATCAGTTTATTTTTTTTAACTCACATTTCTAGCAAAATATGTTCACAGTGAAATGCAGTTTGGGACGTAATTCCTAAAGTTCCATAAACCTTATGAAATGAATTTATGCATACAAAATTAAAACAAAATCCCAGGAGCTGTTTTTCACATTTTGGTGATGTTCAAAGGTAATAACAAGTTTAAACTTTTTTCAATTTATCGTTCAGCTTAAAAAAAACAAAAAAACATTTTTTCTTTATTCAGATCCTCAAAAAATATATACCCGGTATGTAAACTCGATATCACAAATTTGACTCGATCACAATTCTTCCTTTAACAAAAAGCAGTAAAAAATAAAAAAATTCAGATTTTTATTTTCTGCTTTCATCATTTTCGTATGGTGAGCAAGAAACATACACCACGCCGGTAATATACGGATTGGTGTGGCAAGTATTGCACTGCGACTCCATATTGAAGTTTTCTCTGTCACACGCACGCACACTTTCTCCCTCTCCCAAACTCTGACTCAGTGCTCCTCCACCCACTCACCCGCAAACTAAACCCCACTACTGATGTGAGAATGATTGATTGAACGATATTTACCGTGATCGACTACCGACCGTTATGCTCCTGTTTTTTACTACACTGAACTTAGTTTTCCATCTCAAAACACACACACACACACACACACACAGAAAACACCATATAATTGCTAGTGTAGCAAAAGCATGCTATTTTATATATTGCTTCAATTTCCTCGAATTTCTGCTCTCCTCATATATATATGAGGAGTAAACTTCTTTACAGGCTATTTATTTACTATAATATATATATAAGTATATATATTTATTATATATATAATAATAATATTATTTACTATATATATATATATAGTAAATAAATAGCCTTGTAAAGAAGAAAAAAACTGATAGTGTGATAAATATATGATAAAGAGATACTATATATAGTATATAGTATATTACGTAACGGAAGTTAATATTTATTCAAGTGTACTAAGGTGTCATTGTCAGGCGAGCCTGTTTGTTATTATTATAACAAATTAAAAAAAGAAAAAGAAAAAAGTAAAAATGCGAATGAATCTCACTATTTTTCTATAGTTTGAAACACTCACTCGCCTTTCTCTTACTCTAATTATACAATTTGAAAAATGTTGGAGGGGATTTGAATTGTATACCTGAGCGGCTTTGTATGGGGCGCATCTATGTCAAAACTAAGAAAGCTTGTGCAAGTTTAATTTTAAACCAACTGAAAGACCTGTGAAACACCCACTAAAATAAATTTTTACACAAAATGTTTCAAATAAAAGTGATGTTTCTATCTATACAGCTAGTGATCCAAGCTTAAAGAAAGTCGTAACCGTTTTCCTGAAAATTCCAAAAAATAAAAAAAAATTATTCTATAAAATCGCACTTCAGGTCAACTTTGTACAAATTTCTTCAAATTTACAACTCTATGAATGCTTCTAATGTGTATATTAATATTATGTAGGTGGTAAAAACCATATATTATACTGAAGTGGTACTTTAGAGGAAAGCATAGAACTACTGTGCCCCCGGAACTCCCAAAAGTCAATTTTCCTGGGAAATTGTTTCAAATACAAGTGATAGATATTTATATGTAGATATTATACGAAGTTTAAACAAAATCGTTGGAGCCGATTTCGAGAAAATCACGAAAAACTGAAGTAAAGAAAGAAACTGTCAGTAACGTTGCACTTCCGACGGGCTTGCCCGAAATCTTCGTGTCTGATGCTGCGGTGGTAGTTCCTTAATGGAATACCAAGTTTGAGCGTTCTGAGACATTTTGGTTTTGGTCAAACACACACACATTCAAAGAAATTTAAAACACCAAGGAAAGGAGGGAAAAAATATCTTACAAGAAAAAGACAGCTGCGCTCGTGGTGGTAATTAAGAAAAACTTTACAGTATGGCTACCTTTATCTAAAAATATAAATAAAATATGAGAAAATAAAAATAGAATACAAACAATACTAATTATGAAATGATTAATCATACAAATAATGGTGACATTATAATTTATATTAGAGCTAATGTAAAAACAGTTAAATTATTACAACAGTTACCGTATATCATTTATTTTACTATTTTATTTAATTTTTCTTACAATTTCTTACTCCCAATAAGTATTTGTGTCGTGCCCCCCCCCCAGAATGAGAAAAATTGTTTGAAATAAAAGTGGCTGATTGATATTAGAAGCTAAGATTACAAATTTAAAGAAAATCATCAGAGACATTTTCCGTGGTAGCCTGGTAGCCTGCTTCATTTTTGGTCATCGACCGGTTTCGGGCGTTCGCCCATCTTCAGGATGCGTTTTTCAGACAGTGTGACAACACAGACTTGCACAGAGCAAACTTAGTTTTCACACTCCCAAACTTACACACACCCAAACTTAGTTTTCACACACTGAGTGTGAAAACTAAGTTTGCTCTGTGCAAGTCTGTGTTGTCACACTGTCTGAAAAACGCATCCTGAAGATAGGCGAACGCCCGAAACCGGTCGATGACCACAAAATGAAGCAGGCTACCACGGAAAATGTCTCTGATGCTTTCCAGCTCTGCGGAACCAACCACCACAACAATGAAAGAAAATCCATGAAGGGAAGTTATTAGCTCAGTGGTTAGCGCATTGGATTTCCACGCGGAGGTCCCGGGCTGTGCTGCCCTTAGATTTTCTCCCCCTAGGAGCCTTTATAGCTCACTGTCCGATGGCCGGCACTGTCCGGTTAGAAGGCTCCGGGCACCAATGGCCATAGATGTTGACGCGCCTTAAAATGAAAAAAAAAAAACATCTAGTCTTTTTCCAGGAAATTCTGAACAACTCAGAAAAGTTATTCAATATAAAAATGAACTTTTGATTAACAGGTCAACCACGAAATTCTAACAAAGAATCTAAGGTGTACCATAATAATAATATAATCGGAAATGCAATGGTATATAATACTGAAGTTGCATTAAAAGAAAATTGAACACTACAGCTACCCCTATAAAATCTAAATAAGCAATAATTTTTGCTTTCCCTTACCCCTAGTAATTATTATTTGAAAACGTAGAAGTATTATTATTTGATAAATTTAATAAAAATGATGTTAGGTAGTTCTGCGATATTTTGTGGCGTTAAATTTCAAATTGTTATTGGATGAGTTCAGTGTGGGGGGGCGCACTCTTCTGGACTACAATATAATCATTTTATACCTTCCTGGATTGGTACTTGTCCCCTCCCCCTCATCACTACATACTACTACTACTACTACATTTATAATTAGACAAATTAGTAAAATATTTAATTTAAATAAAATTTGCCACTTTATATTATGATTCTATTAACTAGCAGTAAGAGAAAGTGAGTTTTATGCCAGATTTATTTTCTCCTACATAAAGCAGTTTATAAAAATAAATAAATAAAAATAACAGAAAGTAAAAAAAAAAAAAATACGAACAATTTCTTGTATTAAAAATAACTGCCATCTGGTTTTATTTTGGAACATCTGGAGGCCATATGATAGAAAGATATACAGTGTACGGCCTCCGGCTAAAACAGCCATAGTTGGAGTGATATCTAGAGAGTTTTGTTGTTATATTATATGAGGGGACCTATTTGGTGGCTGTTAATGGACCAATATTTTGTATATATTGCTATGCTTAGATACCTTAAATTCGAACATAATAACGTTGGATAACCACGTCCTGTTATCCAACCTATGGGAAGCGGTAATGTAACCACCAAGCAAGTATGAAAACATAAAATATAAGACAATACTAAATAATAATTTTGTTTGAAAATGATAAGGTAAGAGAAGAGACAGTTATCGTGACAGACAGATATACAAACTAACTCAAGATTTTGTGTTCTTGCTGTTAATACAATTAATTATAATATAAAATGACAAATTTTCTGTTGGCTTTTTTTTAAAGTAATAATTTTACTCAGCTGTCATAACATAAATATAGTGGTGGTGGGGGAACAAATACATTCCCCGGCTGGTAGTTGTGGTTGTCCTTATACACCAGAAGAGAGCGCCAGTAACATTGATACCAACACGATAGTTGAAATTCTAACGCCACAGATTCCGCACAACTACCACCTAAAATCAATTTTGTCCAGAAAAGGTATTAAATAAAAGTGATAGGTTCATATCTGTGCAGTCGGCTCCAAATTTAAAGAAAATCGTTATACTTGTATCCGAGAAATTTTCAGATAACTCAAAAACTTATTCTGTAAAGTCGCACTTCCGGTTAACAGATTTTTATCAAATTTCGTGTTCTGCCTATGCTTCTAAAGAGTGTATAAACTGAATTTGCTCTGTGCTTATCTGTGTTGGCACACGCTTTTGACAAAACATCCTGATGATTGGCGAACGCTCGAAACCTGTCGATGACCACAAAAAGAAGCAGACTATCACAGAAAAACTCTCTGATGCTTCTAATTTATATTAATATTATATACAGTTGAGAGTTCTGGTAGGTGTATTGACTTGGTACACGCTTGGATAACACCCAGTCATTTACTCAAAAGAGTTTTAAATAGAAGTGATAGCTATTTATGTGTGTAGCTACTGCGTGAAGATAGAGGTAAGAATATTTTCTTATAGCCAAACTACACTGAAGACTTGGAATAAGCCACCTTGGAGCTCTAAATTAGTGGGTGAATGTAGGAGATTAGTGGCCTTGCTCAGAGGACAGGCTGGAGCTTTTCTGTGCACCGGGACTTGCGGATACAGAGGGCAATGAGAGAGCGGACGAATTGGCTAAGGTGATATGCTCATTACCGCGTTTTGTGGTCCCAAGCTAAGTAATAGCCGTCACTAGAAGTTAAATAGTAGAGGAATAGGGAACTGGAGAAGGACGGAAGGGTGTCTCCAGGCTGAGAAAGTCAAAAAAGTTATTAGACAGAGGGGGACTTGAAGTACCTTATCGCTCTCCGAATAAGATACAGGAGTTCTGGTAGGTGTATTGACTTGGTACACCTTGGGTAGCACCCAGTCATTTACTCAAAAGAGGCAGGACGCTTAGCCGATTGTGTCAGAATCGTGACGAGGGAAACAGTGCACCACTACCCACGTCAGTGTCCCCGTACACCAAAACTAGGTTCTGCACATCTGGAAGAGGAGCAGTTTCACGAGGATGCTTGGAACATTTGGTGATTAAAGATATCTTAAGATGTTGAAGTCATACCGGTAGATTGCTGGGGGTGGCTTCTTAGGAGTAGTTTTTTTTTTATGGAGGGGATAAGAACCATAGAGGCTAAATCTCGCGAATTCGGGTTCCCAGTTTTAATGATAATAATATCCAATTCTCATTAAGGATTCCTCACTGCAAAAAAAAAATGGCGAACCTTTTTAAGTAATAAAAGCTAAATTGAACACTATAATTTTTAACAAGCTATAAATTCACAAATAAATCCGGAAATGATTCATTAAATAACTACATAATTTTCAGACTAAAAAAAAAATTCCATTTCTATGGTTTATAATTTACAATTATAACATCCTGGCATTTTGGAATATATATATAATCTGTTTGTATGCGTGTGTGTGTGTAGCATGATGACACACAATGGATGAAAATATCACATATTTATGAAAAAGTGACCCAAATGAGATCATCATTACATTAATGAAGAAAAATTACCGAATTTATACAACTGCTTTTTAAAATTAGTATTTCCTGTGTTTTAAGCTAAGTAGTAAGAGTTGCGTATAATACACAGCTTTTTCATGCATTTCTCGGATCAGATTTCCGCCAATGGCGAGGTAAAACTTACTTCATAATTGAAATGTAAGCATAGGCTGCAACCAACATTCACACGCGTGTCTAAGCAAAAACATCTTGGTGTGAAACACTCACATGAAAGGCTGGCTAGACGAACGTTCAGTTGTCGTCCGTTACAGGTATTTTTCTTGACTCATTCCCTAAAATTATAATGATAAATTTATTCAATGTGTACATACCTCTCTTGTTCCCTAAAGAGCTCCTGAAGAAGGACACCAATGATACACAAAACGTAGTGTAAGTGAAGAATTATTTTTTTTGCTTTAAAAGATTCCTTTGGCCATTTCGTGTAACTTAAGGCCTGTTGATTTGCGAAACTAGTTTTAAACATTAATTGTTACAACAGAATCAAGAAAAAGAAAAATTAGGGGAACAATATGAAGATAGCAGTGGACAAACAAAAAATTACTTACTGTATGGGAGATGTTAGATAGACGAAGCAGCGACAAAGTTCGCTGCTTGGTACAGGAACAGGAGTATTATAGGAGAAGGTGTGGATGAAGGCAGCAAGTAGTAAGGCAACAACAACAAACTATCTTTGTGGTTTGGACCAACTGTACAACACAACTATAGCCAAACCAACCACTACAGGCTGCCACAGTAAAGTTTGTTGGGTATTGAACTTAAACGAGGAGGCACGGCAGAAATCTTTATATAAAATAGAACCAGATGTTACCACACTGCCACCTTTCCATTTCACACCTACTATCGAATGTTATATCGATAACTTTACTAATATTTTATTAACGACAATGGAAATATGAATATTCTATTATTGATGATACTATGTTTTTCTACTTTAGGATTATGTACTTTAATAATTTGGCAATTCCCATTAATGGAACTTGTATTGCATATTGGCAGCTTAATTGCTGGCAAATATTTGTATTCCCTCTACTAAATAGCAGTGGCCATAACCTAAAAATAAATATGAAAATTTGCTTTTTACTTTTTTTCTGACCACGCCAAGAGCAAATATTAAGATCGTGTCAAATTTTAGAAAATGAGTTTTCACATATTTTGGGGTGCCCTGAATGAGAAAAAAATGTGTTAACGACTTTCTCTTACTCCAATAATACAGATTAATAAAAAAATAATTAAAAATTGCAATGTTTAGAAACATTTAGAAGTCTGGCCAAAACAACAGAGGGTAAGGATAGACATTTATACCTGAGTGGATACAGTGGGCGCCCTCTATCTCAAGACCATATAGCGTCAGCTTAAATTTCATCGCAACTGCGAGACCCCAAGTAATAGTATACGAAGTTTAAAGAAAATCCGTTGGAACCGTTTTCGCGAGATCGCGAAAACCTGAAAAATCCATTCAGTAAAGTCTCACTTCTGGTTGATGGATTTCGCTCTAAACTTTCGTGTACGATGCGATATTGTACCTAAACGGAATACCAAGCTTCCTGAGCTTCTTCTGCTTCCTGCGACTTTTCGGTTTTGAGATATTCTCTTTAAACACACACACACACACACACCATTCGCTAAATTTACTCAGGAGATGCCAAAACATGTATTTCCGGTGAAAACTCAATAACGAAAATTTGGTGTAATTGCAATACTTAGTAAAAAAAAAATGTTAGCGACGTGAGTGTATCTGTGTGAACAAAATATCTCCCCCTTACGAACAAACACGGGAAGCTCAAAGTTGGTATTCCGTGAAGACACCACCACCGGATTTGACTCGAAGGTTACGATCAAAATCCATCAACCGGAAGTGTGACTTGACTTAAATGATATTTTTTTTTACTTTTCCGCGATTTCTCGAAAACGGTTCCAACGGATTTTCTTTAAACTTCATATACAGTTTATGCTCCTAAATCCCTATCACTTTTATTTGAAACATTTACTCGGGATTGATTTTTTGTGGGGCGTTATGGAGGTAGAATAGCATATTAAGCTTCCCTGTAAAGTATAACTTTATTACAATGTCAATTGGTACCAAGTATATAATATTGATACACTGTAGTAGTATTGTTAGAATTCCAAATTTGAAGAAAAGCGGTTAACCGAAAAGTGTGCTTTACAAAATGGGTTTGTGAGATTTTCGGCATTTTCTCGAAAGCGGTTACTATTATAGTGTTTAAAGTTGGCATGCTAATTGTACAGATTAAAAGCCAGTTACTTTTATTTGACACATTTTACCGGAAATATTCAATTCAGAGTGTTTTGTAGAATCTGGGCGATTACATTAGTGGGTGTAAAGTTTTGGCGCTCTCTTATGGATAAAAGTGTAAAACACATCCGTTTCTACTCGCCAAGTATAGTAAATCAATATCTAGATTATGGTAAGTGAGTAAACATTTTCAAGTTTAATGAAAATTTGTCCATTTTATTATATCAACTGCAGTGAGAGAAAATCGAGTAAAAATCTATTTCATGCCAGATATTTTGATTTTATTATAATTCTTTAAAAACACCGGTCTCCAACGGGTTTCATACCTAAAGGTGGATGAAGTAATGCTTCACTAAGAAAACAGTTACTTACTACTCGCATTATTATATATACAACGAGGAAAACCTATTTTCCTTGTTCTCTTATTAGTTTTCTAGTATGAGGAAACAAGAAATTAATATCGATTTTCAGACTTTAATGAATACTGTAATTAAATTTCGTTTTTAAGGAAGAATTTTCTCAATCTAATAATAAGAAGAAAAAATGACGTATCGAGTGACTAATTGTAAATGAAAGGTTTTCTTTTGAGTGAATACGTTCTAGTTTTGCACTGTTTTTACTTTCCCTTAGTGTTTTGCTGCAAGAGATATATTTCGATCCATTTAAATTTTAGAAATTGAGCTTTCACCGACAAAAAAGTATTGATTAAGTAGGGATTTCGAGCTATTTCTGAACTAGTATGTAAATACACGGTTTGATAAATGGTTTGGCGAAATTATTGCAAAATTTGTCAACCAGAAATTCGATGTTTCTGTTTATTTACTTGATTTTCCCTAAAACAACTCCAAGGATTTTTTTCTATGAAACTTTCATATTTATTATACAGAACATGCCGATTACTTATTTTTAACATTTTTCTGGAAAAATTATATTAAGTGGCACTCTGAGGGAGTTGAGACTTAAGCGTCACTGTAGACCACTACTCAGTTCAAGTATGTTCCCCATCTGATGGAAGTTAAGGTTTATATAAATCTCTACTTTTAGGAAATGTAATAAGAACGGTCCAGTAAGAGATGTGTGAGTGTTTCATTCCAGATTTTTTTTTTTTACTTTATACTCCTAGAAACAAGTATTGCAATCGTGTAAATTTTTAGAAAATGAATTATCACACATGTTTTTAGGTCCCTTGAGTGCGGAAAGAAATATTTTAATGAATATTCTGTGTGTGTGTGTGTGTGTGTGTGTGTGTGTGTGTGTGAGAGAGAGAGAGAGAGAGAGAGTGACTGTGTTTGTGTAAGTGAGAGAACAAAATATTAAAAAAACGAGAAATTGCAGGTAGCTCAATTGCAGCTATCATCGCTTCGACTTGAAGTTTTCGGGCGAAATCTATCAACCGGAAGTTCGGCTTTACTTTAAGCCTTTTTTTTTCTCAGTTTTTTGCGATTTTCAATTAAACTCTTATACTATCTCGCTCTTATAAATATCCATCATTTTTTTTTTTTAACAATTCCCCGGGAAAATGAATTTTTTGGGCGGTGAGAGGGGAAAATAGCGTTTTGTCTAAATTACCAAACCAGTGCAGTATATGATTGTGTCACCTATATAATATTAATAAATATTACAAGCATTGCTAAAATTCTAAATTTGAAGAAAATCGGTTAACCGGAAGTGCGAGTTTACAGAGTACGTTTTTGTGTTTTGTTTTGAGAGAGGGAACTTTGTGGAAAACCACTATAACGATATCCTTCGGAATTGGAATGCTAACTGCACAGATACGAACCTTTCACTTTTATTTGTATCAGATTTTCCGAAAAAAATATTTCAGATATTTCTGCGAAATTTGTGGCATAAAATATCTAATGTATGGTTGGTTCAGTGTTATTAGCCCTGTCTTCTGGACTACAATATAATCACTTTTGCCACTTGTCTCCCTACTCATCCATATATTTATGTTAGGACACACAGGTAATTAAATTTTGTAGTTTAAAGAGAAATTGTTATTTTCCCTATATCGTTATTTATTTATATTAGTAAGAGACGGTCGGTGAGTGATTAACACCAGATATTTTCTTTTTATGTTTTCCATAACTCCACAGTGTGTGAATGTGCTGATCTGTGTTGAATATTGAGAAATTTTTGTAGCATTCATCACAGACAGAACAGTGCCTCAATAGGTATAGTACAGTAATGCAGACGGACAGTGTAGTAGGCCTTGGAAAAACTCTCAAGAGAGAGAGTGAGTGAGAGAGAGACGTTCTAGTATGGACAAAGAGAAACGTCCCATTGAAAATCGAACCCAATGATGTTGAATAGCCTGACCTGTATGAACTATATTCAACACTGTCACACGATATATATATAAAACCTACCGCCCATTCAGATGTAAGAGGAACAGTGTTGCCATCATATTACACATTCAAAATTGAATTCGTCCCTGAAAATATATGGGATTTTAAGTCCCCGGGAGTGCGAGAAAAATGGCTATAATATAGCGAATGGTATATATATCAGATTTCTCAAAATAACAGAATAACAAAATATTACATGTGATATTTACATGGAACGTACTTTCTATTCAATGAATTCTTTCTTTGAGTGGGGGGTTGGAGTTTTGAGGAAACCAATCATTTTGATTGAAAACATTTTTCCAGCCAAATAGATTTTTGGATTTTGAGAGGGAGGCGCAACATCTCTTGCAACTTTTTATCTTAGAAATTTTATTTTCACAAGATATTTAACGGTAGGTGCTTTAAACTTGTCAGTAAAAATTACGAATTTGAAAAAAATTCAGCAAATAGAAATTTGTAAGAAGTAGTATTATACTTGATCATATTATGTTCAAATAATATCATGAAAAAGAATAACACTCACACCAGTTTTGTCTTTCTACAGTTTATAACAGTTCTAATTGACATATTTTCTTCAAATATAACTTTTCTAAATGTTTATTTGTCTTCAGTTTTATTTGTCTAAAAACATTCGATGAAAACATTAAAAAAATAAAATAAAAAAACTAATTAATTTAATAAATTTTCTGTAGCTAGCCAAAATTTAGATTTATTTATTTGTTATATCTTCTTTTTTTTTCGCTCTAATCTAATCCTTCATTAAAATATATACTGGTAGACGTGAAATGAGTGAACGATGTCAAGAATGAAGGGAATGAAAGGGTGCAAACTAAGGGTCACGTAAAGATTGGGACAGTGGCAGCACGCAATCTTCTACACAACTAATGAACTAACTACACCTCCAAAAAAAAACAAGAAAAAAATCTGATTTGACACACTCACACGATTTTACTCGAATAATACAATTTAACCTAGACATTTTCTTTAAAAATGCAACGTTACAATGTTTAGTTGGGCTGGCAATTAAAATGGCAGTGGCAATTTCAATTGAATACCTGAGCGGCCTTATGTGGAGCGCTCTATGTCAAAACTAAGAAAGCTTGTACAAATTTAATTTCAAACAAACTGACAAATCCCTCCAATATCTCTCTAAAATCAATTTTTTCAGTAAAATGTTTCAAATAAAAGCGATACGTTTCTATCTGTGCAGCAAACATTCCAAGTTTAAAGAAAATCGTTGTAACCGTTTTCGACGGGAAAGGATTTCTAGCAACGCGGAGGTCGCCGGGTAAATCCAGCATTCTGCCCTTAGATTTTTTCTTCCTAGAAGCCTCTACAGCTCACAGTCCAGTCTGTGAGCAGACAGTGTTGTCTGTAGCAGAATACCACTGCTCGGTGGCCGGCAGTGCACTGAGAAGGCTCTGGGGGCCAAGATCTCTCAGGTTTCATTGCATATCCTCTTAAAAATAAAACTCAAAAACCTATTCCTATAAAGCGCACTTCCGGTTAACCGAATTTTTGAAATTGGGAATTATATTAATGTGTTTTATGTGTATTAATATTATGTAGATTGCTGAAGTGGAAAGCACAACACTACCATTCCTCCTGGAACCCTCAGAAAATCAAATTTCTCGGAACAGTGTTCCAAGTTAAAGTGATTACGTATTTATGTGTGCACTCAAAATGCATACTTAAGTGACCATTTGCTAAAAATTATTTATCGCTAAATATATCGTAATATTTGCTAAATATTTATCGTAAAAAGGGATCCTCAAAATAATATGGCCTATCAGAAGTCTGTCTGTGCGGTTTTTCTTTCATTTAGTTGAATGAACTGTTTATATAAACATAGTTGATATTGCATTTCGGTCACTTAACACTAATTACTTGACATTCGCTTTTCAGTATCTAACAGTATTTAGTCGAGTTTTGACTGTATGAATTGATTTACAAAATTATAAAATGAATGAATTAAATTTTGAAATTCTAGTGATACAGAAGCATTATTTAAAAAAAAAATTTACAGCAATAGATGCAGCCCGAGAAATTTGTGAAGTTGAGGGGGTCAATGCTTTGTCCATTCATGTTGCACAGTATTGGTTTAAAAAATTCAGGGATGGAGCTATGAGCCTTGAAAGTAAGGCAAGGTCTGGGCGTCCACAGTTCTTGACCCAACTGCTTTAAGAGAAGCTGCAGCAGATGATCCTCGAACAAGCACTAGAAAACTTGCAGAGAGGGTTAAAAGTGTTTCGTGTGTAAAAGGGTTAAGAGTGAGATGTGTTAAAACTGCAAAATAGGCAATTGCATGACATTGGAAGAGTAGCTAAAAGCTGTAGGACAGTCCCCCGCGAATAGTCCCCCACGTACAAGGGTTGAAGTGTGTCAAACTCTTCTTAAAAATCCTAGTGATTCTCGATTTATAAAGCGAATTGTCGCTTGCGATGAAAAGTGGTTATACTTTAACAACCCAAACACGCAAAAACAGTGGATTATACCTGGCCAGTTTGCCCTTCGAAGGAAAAAGTTTGCGACAAAGATAATACTCAGCGTGTAATGGAACTTTGAAGGAGTGGTGCGTTTCGAATTGCCTCCCGATGGGCAAACTATCCAGTTGGACTCTCTATTCAGCACAGTTGGATAGGGTCTATGCTGTTCTGTCCGAAAAGTACCCCTCTGTGGTCAACAGAAAAGAAGTTATTCTGCAGAAATATAAAATGCAAGACCATACACTTAGCATCAGACTGCAGACCATACACTTGCATCAAAAATTAACGAGCTGTAGTTTGAACTTCATCTTCACCAGCTTATAGCTCATACCTCGCTCCTTCAGACTATCAATTATTTCATTGTGATCCATGGCTCATTTCTCGAGTTAAAATTAAAAATTTTATTATGGAGAGGAGGTGGAAGCAGCTTGTAGTATTATTGAATTCTTTGCCTCCAGAGAATTTTCGTGGTACCAAAGAGGAACTGAATTACTGGCACAAAAATGAGTTAAAGTGATTAATAACAATGGATTACAATTTGAAGAATAAACTGGTAAGTTTGATTTTTTAATACTCATTAAAGTAAAACAGCCAAAAACGCGAAGACTTTGCGGTGATTGTTACACCGCAGTATGTGTTTCCAGTGAAATCTCAATTCCGATGCAATTGTGATACGATCGCATTCTTTCTCCCACAGCAAAAAGAAAGTAAACAAAAATTGCCTAATCAGTAGGGGGTATCAAAGACTAGAAGACGGAGCCAGACTGTAGCTAAAGCAAAACGTTGAAGGTTTTTTCTCCACTAACGGTTGAAAATAGCGTTCCTAATTTACGTCATTGGTGGTAATTCATTCAGAAATATCATGTAAATTACAAATACATAGTTATGTATTCAACAGCTGTTTTTAAACACCATCACACCAGCCTGTGATGATGAGGTAGCCTGTGTATCACTCTCGCGCTATCTTTAGTCCAGAAAAGCAGTTATAGTTAATATCATACACCTGTAATTCTCTTAGTTGTTTCAACTTATGCAGTTTCCTTGTGAAAAAAAGAGAAAAATACAGAGAAGCAATACACGATTTTATTTCATCAATTATCCTCAACATGGTACCGTTTTGTTAATATAATATATATGGGTGGTGGTGAGCATTACAATACTACGTACATATCTTGATCTTTAGGACATACGAGTTACCTGGATGTGACAACTTGGAGACAATTTGTAGTTCCTCAACTCGGCCGGAATTCCCTGGATTCACTTTTTCTAGATAAATGTTTCGAGTTTATATTAATCCAATTAGCATTACAGGTTTGAAGGAAACCTTTTGGATTCTTTTTAGAGAAATTTCTATTACCTCGATAAAACCAGTGAGTATTGATGCACTTTAAATCAATTTTCTTCAAAATTTGAGTTATAGCAAAGCAATTAAGGGATTTTAATATTATATAATTGAGAAACGTACATTTTAAGCAAGTGGTGTATTACACGAAAACAGTTCTTTTAGACACATAAATAAACTTACTAGATGGCTACATGAACACAAAACTGACTAAACTCCATTCGCCAAACAACAAAAAATTGTTTTACCTATTGAGGCAAAACCTCCAACAGGACCTATTGAGGTACTCAAAACAGGTATTTCATGTGAAAAACTCAATGTCAAAAAATTTGCCAAGATCGGAGTAAGAGAAAGTGAAAATCTTACACGATTTTAGCGGCTCGCAGTGTTGCTCAGTTTTCAGCTAACAATTGTTACTTCCGTGTTGCAATCGTGTCAGATTTTCGAAATTGGGTTTTCAGATGAAATACACTCCTGAGTGCCCAAATGTGGTTTCTGCATGCGCGCGTGAGTGTGCGATCAGTATTCCTCAGAAAAGGAAACTCGCATAAAGTACGAACTAGATCATAAGAGGGGAGACCTGGCGATAAGGTTTTGGTCAAAATCCAATTTTAGTCAAAGTTCCACTTTACAGAATGCTTTTTTTCGCCAGGATAATTCATTTTAAGGGGATTTTGGAGGACAAGTGAAGTTGGCTTTCCTCTAAAGTGTCATTTAGGTATATTATATGATCCTATTATCTAAATATAACGGGAATTAAATGTATCACCAGAAATCTGGGTTTGAAGAAATTCGGTAGACCGAAAATACGTCTTGACTGAATGGATTTTTCCGTTTTCTGCGTTTTTCTCGATAAAAATACCAAAGAGTTTGCTCTTGATCTATAAACTAAACGTATATGGTCTTTATCACTTTTGTTTGCAATATTTTTTCGAACGAGCATATTTTAGGAGGGATTATGCCAGGAGCTGGAAGTTCACGCTTCTCTCAAGTGCCGCCTTCACTTTAGATTCTCATAATATTGAAATCAGTTAAAAATTTACTAAAAATTCCAAAATAATAATTATGTAAGAGAAAGTCCTTATTTTATTTTTTTAACTCGTGATTTTTTTTACAAAATTTGTATAGCTGTCCTAGAAACGTCACAGCTGCCCTACTAGCCATGCAAAATAATTTTTCTCGGAAACTGTTTCAGATAAAACTGTTATAATCTCTATAGAAGAAATGAGTTAATGCTTCAAATTTAAAGAAAATTTCCTAGGAGCCTCTACAGCTCACTGTTCGGTGATGGACAGTGTTGTCTGTAGCGAGAGAACACGGCCCGGAGGCCGGCAGTGCACTGAGAAGGCTCCGAGCGTCAATGACCATAGATGTTGAAGCGCCTTAAATTTAGAAAAAAAAAAAAAAAGAGCTATTTCCGAGTAAATTGCGAGTAATAGTTAAAAAAAAAACAAAAAAGAACGAATGCTACTTCTTTCGTGCAGGAATTTTGAATGAACGGACTTAACTGCGAATCCCCAAGAATAGCTAAAGAAATTATCAAATTTGAACTCCCCGCGATTTTTACGTTTTTGATATATGCTGCTCACATATAGAACTTTAAGTGTAAGTGAAATAAAGTTAAAGAGGTACAACTTTTATTTGAAAAATTTTTCAGATAAGACACATTTTAGAGGGGTATAATAGGAGGGGTTGGGTTATGTTTCCATCTAAAGTGCTAGTTTAGTTATTTATAGGATTCTATCATTTATACAATATTAATTAGAATTAAAAGTGTTACCGGAATTCCGAGTTTGAAGGGCGACTGAATGTCTTGTCCGGAAGGGCGACTTTACTAAACACATCAGTTTTTACCACCTACAAAGTTAGTTTAACTTGGTGTACCGTCATACAGAAGAGACCTATTATTTTTGTTTGCAAATTTTTTCAGAGGAAATTCATTGAAGGTTTTTTGGGGATTGATGGGTTTGTGCTTGTATAAAAAAATGTCGTATTACTAAGTTTAACTTCTACATAGTTGTTGTAGTTGGTTCTGCAGAGCTGGAAAGCATCAGGGATATTTTCCGTTATAGCATGCTTTTTTTTGTGGTCATCGACCGGTATCGGGCGTTTTCCCACTATCAGGATGTTTTTGTCAAAGCAGTATGATAACATAGATTTGCACAGAGTAAATTCAGTACTAATATTAACTATTCCGCTATTCATTTAAATAGCTATTCAGCTATATAAATATTCTTCTAACTATTCTACTGAATTTGCTCTGTGCAACTATTATATCACCCTGTTTTGACAAAAACATCCTGATGATGGGCGAACGCCCACCAAGAGAAGCAGGCTGTCACGGAAAATATATCCCTAGTGTGTAAGTTCTCACATTGATAAAACTTTGGAAACAACTAAGCATTTATTAAACAATTATAATCTCTGTGATTTTATCCGTCGTTTTCATCCGAAAAATCAATCAGTTGATTATAAACCTTATTCTCTAACGATGAATGAAAATCCGAAACCGGTCAGAACCAAAACAATGAAGCCATGCTTCATAAATCATAAATATTATCGATTATTGCGGACCCAACCAGATATTCAAAAAATTATAAGTTTGAAGAAAATGTTTCAATAATAACTATGAAATAGGAGGAGTAAGAGAGAGAGAGAGAGAGAGAGTGTGTGTGTGAGAGAGAGAGAGTGTGTGTGTGTGTGTGTTACACACCAGATTTGTTTTGTTTAGATATTTTGTTCACGCAGAGAAGTGAGTGATTGAGTGAGTAAGGGTGAGAAAGAGAAAGTGTGTATGTGTGTGTGTGTGTGAGAATGACTCACTCAAAAACATTTCTTACGTATTCAGAGAATCTCAACAAAGCACGTGTTTCTGGAGGAAATGGGATTTGGAAAATTTGACACGATCATAATACTTCTATCTTACTTCAGCAATAAGTTAATTAGGAAAAAAAAAATTGTTAAATCAACAAAAAACACTTGTGTAGTTTCCTTATTTTTAATTTTTTTTAATTTATTTCTTTTTGTTCGTGTATGTGTGTCTGGGAAGAAAGTGTGAGGGAGTGAGTGAGAGAACAAATACTTGAGTAGAATTATTCATTATAAGTTTCCTCGTTTCTCCATAGACTTGATTTACTAGGAATATTTGTATTACTGTTGTTAAGTTGGCAGCGTTGTTCTCATACTGAATTATCAGGGGGGCGGGAGGCAGGTCGGTAGAAACGAAAACTTTGGGCATCTTCCAATTTGTATATTTTCTTATTTCTTTGTAATGTTTTTTATGTTTTATTTATTCAATTTTATTTTCTTAAGAAAGAAGCAAAAGCAAAGAGAAGGATAATGTTTTTGGTTGTGATAGTAACGGTTGATTTTTGATTTTTGTTTTTCTTATCTCTTTTAAAGAGTGTGAAGTAGTAGAGAGTGAGCAAGTGTAAACGAAAAAACAAATTTTCACTTCAAGTCGAAACTTCAAACTGCGCGCGCACTCTTCAACTATATTGATTTGTATTATGATTTAGGATTCACTCTGTTTTTTATTTGTTTTATTTTGGTTAATTAAAAAAAAAAAAAAATCTGGAACATTCATACACAGTACTAACTAAACACACATGTTTAGTAAACTTGGCAAATTTAAAGGAAGGAAATTTGTCCATTAGAAATTGTCAGTAAGAGAATGTTGTCTGAATGTTTCGTATTAATTTCCAACTTTCTCCTACTGCTCCTAGTCAGAGGAAGTATTGCCGTCGTGTCAGATTTTCCAAATTAGTGTCTTCACCGGAAATCCATGTTTTGGAGCCCCTTGAAGCGAAAAAAATGTTTTTAACCAGTTGTCTTTGTGTGTGTGTGTGTTTTTTTTATAACAGAATATATCTAAAACGAAAGGAAGCTGAAAAATGGATTCCATACAGGTACTACCACCACATTAGGCACGAAGATTTCGGGCAAAATCCATCGACCGAAAGTTTGATGTTAATGAATGTTTTTTTTTCAGTTTTTCGTATGCTTTTCGAAAAAGCTGCTACAATTTTCTTTAAACTTTGTATACTGTGTACACACACACTAATACCCATCACTTTTATTTGAAACATTTTCCCGTAAAATTAGTTTTTTGAGGATTCTGGGGGGGGGGGCAGTAGTTATTATGCTTTCCTCTAAATACACTTGAGTATGATTTTATGTCCTACATAATATTAATACACAGAAGTATGGATAGAATTCCAATTTTGAATTACTGGAAGTGCGATTTTACTGAATAGGTTATTCATAATTTTCTCGAAAACTGTTACAATGACTTTCCTTGAACTTGTAATGCTTGCTGCATAGATAGAAACGTGTCATTCTTAATTGAAACATTTTTTTGAAAAAATTGATTTTAGAGGGGTGATGGGCCCTGTCTGTCTGTCTGTCAGTTAGGTTAAATTTATATTTGCACAATTTTTCTTAGTTTTGACACAGAGCACTCCGTACAAGGCCGCTCAGTTATACAAGTAAAATCTCCATCACCATTTTGTGGCCAGACAACTAAAGATTATAAAGTTGCAATTTTAAAGGTTCATTTGATACAATTTTTTGATTCATTTGTATTAATTAGGGTTACAGAAAGTTGTGTGAGTGTTTCACAACGGTTCTTTTCTTTTTCTGTTTTTCGATTCCGGCTATTGATTTTCTTAAACCCGGCACATTTACTGGAAAATTTTTTTTGCTTTTCCGTCTCGAGAAAATTGGATTTTTAAGGGTGTTATGGGGTGAAATGTAATATTGGGTTTTTCTCTACCTTGCACATTCCCTCTAAATGCTGTTTCACATTTCAATAAATTGTACCGTTCTACAGCTCTTTGCAAAAAGTCTTAGTTTGTAGGAAATTTTCCAGTTGAAGTCGGGAATCGCAGTAAAAAGAAAGAATGTCTTGCTTGCGTTTTACATCAGATCATATTGCTCCTATATTTATTTCAGGCATTATTTCAGGTTATTTGAGGTGAAATGTGCATGGTCATTACCACAAGCTCATAAATACATTATATTTGCGCTTTTAGAACGACCAAAACCAATATATATTCATACATAAACATAGGTTCATCCATGATTGTTTTATCATCCATGATTTTCTCATTTTTTTTTTTCTTGAAACATAAAACTTTTATTGTTTGGGAGATGTTTATTTGTTTGAAGTCGTTAATGGCCAGTATGGTCGCTAGAAGGGGAACAAATAAAAAAAAGAAAAAGGAGCTAAAAATAAAGAAATACTGTTCAACTGTCGTCGAAATGAAAATATAGTCCACCATAGTAAAGGGTGAGAAAAATTCAACCGCTCGTTGCTAGGGTGTTTTCCTTACGGGCATTTTCCTCCATAAAGTAGTAACAAAGAATAAGTTTGTATAGTTTCCTCTTCTTCTTATTTTCCATCTATTTATGGCGGTTACTTGGTTTTATAAGCTTACATTTGTTGTGATTTTTGCTTTCTCTTAATCCTAGTAACTGGAAGGATGTATTGCAGTCAAACTTTCGAAACTAGTTTTCACCGGAAATACATTCTTGAACCCTCTGAATACGAAAAAAATGTTTTTCATCGAATGGTGCGTGGTGTGTGATTGATTCTTTCACCTAGACAGATACCATGATTACATTGTGGTCAAGAGGATAGCGCCTACACAGATTCCTCTAGGAGCATCAACAAAAAAATTCTGTTTGATGAAATTATTTAAAATAAAATTTTATGGGTTTTATATCTGAGCAATTAGCATCCTAGGTTTAAAGGAAATTCGTTGGTGCCCTTTTTCGTGAAAAAGCCAAAGAAATTCAGAAACCTATTCTAGCGTAAATTCCACTTCCAGTTCACCGAATTACTCTTTAAATTTGGAATTCTAGCAATGCTTGATATTATATAATTAGTAGAACCTAATTTTATATTCAAACGGCTCTTTAGAAGAAAGATTAACGTTGCGAATTGCCGCTGAAAACCGAGTTTCGGAAATTTGTCACGATCCTGATTTGTCAAATTCTTTCTCACTGATATTAATATAATTTTATGTACAATTACAAATTTTGTGTGTTTATTTGTCTAACATAAATATAGTAGTGATAGGAGAGACAAGTCCCTACCGAGGCTGTAGTAGAAAAGATTAGACGACAGCGTCAGTAATATTAAACCAGACCCATATAACATATGAATGTAAACCCGGCCACATATTGCGCCGAACTACCTACAATAATTTTGTTTCCCAGAAAAATGTTTCGAATAAAAGTGATATGTGGTGGACCTGTGCAGTTTAGTATACCAAGTTTAAAGGAAATCATTATAGACGCTAACGAGAAAATTCCAAAAAAAAAAATTCAAAAATTTACTCTTTAAAGTTGTATCTCCGGATATTCTTTAAATTTGGAAATCTCGCACTGCTTTCTATCGTATATTAATATTACATAGCTGGTAGAAGCATACATTATATTGAAGTGATTTTAGAGAAAAGCTTAATGCTACTGTTCCCCCAGAACCACCCGGAAAATTAAGTTTTCCTGAGAAATGTTTCCAATAAAACTGATAGGGATGAAATCGTAGCTAAGTATTAAAGAAATTCGTTGGAACCGTTTACGAAGAAACATTCAGTAAAATAGCAATTCCGTTTGGTGGATTTTGCGCCCTGAAACCTTCGTGGCAGATGCGTTGGTACAACTTAAACGAAGTACTAAGTTTGAGCTTACTCATATTTTTTGTTTTTGAGATATTTTGTTTACCACAAGACATTTTCACACACAAACACGCACACTCAAACCCGCACACAAAAACCTAACGCTGAAAACATTTTTTTAGTACTTACAGCACCTTAGATCATGTATTTCCGGTGAAAAAGTCAGTTTCAAAAAATTGAGACGATCATAATGCTTTCTCATTTAATACGAGAGTTAGAGGAAGTAAAAATGTTCTCGATTTTCCTAACAGCTCATATAGCATGGGAATAAGAGATACTAAAGAGTTTAGCGCATTGTTCCACTATAATAGCAGAAGATTTCTGTTCTGTTTATATACACAATATAATAAGTTCGTTGTTTGGGGTGGGGCCGATTGGATAGACTGCTGGTTTCTCTGTCTAGT